>CAKALU010041274.1:0-12685 GCA_916700995.1 Hozukius guyotensis
AATGCTGATCCTAGTGTTGGCTTTTCCTGCTCAGCGCAGGCTTCAGCAGCGGGGCTCCTCAACGAGTTACGTTATCGCCTCCCGACCGCAGCCGGCAGCCGTCAGCCGAAGACACCGGCACCCGGTCGGTAACGAGACCATAACGTAACTCGTTGAGGAGCCCCATCACTTCACAAGACACGGAAAACCTCTGTTGGTCTGGAGGAGCTGCAGCATTTATTTCTGCACAAACGTCCACTCTACATTCACTAGATATTCTCAGAGCTAAACTAACTCTCTGCAGTGTGTAGTGAGCGCGCGTTCACGTCTAGAGGTGGCGAGAGACAGCGAGGACGCGCGCGCTGTCTGAGTGAAGGAGAGCAGGCAGCGGAGACGAGGCTCCGGCCACACGCGAGCGCGCATATGCGAACGCGCATGTGTGCCGACCCGCTACATTTATACGCTTAAAAAGTTACAAATAGTCCCTTTAAATTGTAAATACTGCTAATTTTTAAGATCTTTTACCAAGTTGTTGGTGTACGATTTATTACTCTAATAATAAATAATTCAGTAAATATATATCTATGTATTTATCTGTCACATTTTGTTTTACAAAGTTAGGAAAGCAGTGTTTAAGTCAAGCCTGATGTTTCCTTACACATAACAGAGTGATCCCAGTCACGTCCACACAGTTAGGCATACAGCTTAGTAATCAAACACCGGTATCGGATCGGTACTCGGTATCGGCCAATATCCAAAGCCCAGGTGTTGGTATCAGGACTGAAACAATTGGAATGGTGCATCCCTAGTCTTTAGTGGGCTGTATATTTTATTGCAGCGCTCTTGTCTGTCCGAACGCGGCCTAGACGGGATTCCTGTGAGCGCCCAGCTACATCTAGGTTCAATTTAAACCTATAGGAAGCAATTAGACTAAGATAAGAATGTGTATTATAATCCCCACGTACAGAGCAGACAGAGATACAGTGGAGGACGATGTCAGGATTCCTCAGTGAGAAAGAATCCTCACATCTATGGTGTAAATTGGGTTTGTTTCAGTGACCTTAACGTAGAAACGCCTGAGACTCTGGTGCTTGTTTAATCAGATCTTGTGGATTGGATACGAACATTTTCAATTTCTTCAAGGAGAGTATGTAATTTGGGGTGACATATTGAAGACGACGTGTTCATCTGAGAGGGAGAGAGGGACAGAGAAGGTGAATAGAGAGACAGGAAGATGGAGGCAGGAGGAGGGAGAGCCAGCGACAGGACGCAGCAGTAAACAGCAGCAGGCGTTGTGAATTGCGACAGCAGCGAATGATGACGACAGAAGCAGCTCTTATCTGTAGGCCTGCCTCTCTCACACACGGCGCTCTGACTGCTCATCTCTCTTTCTTAGCCCCTTTGGCTTTCTCCCGGCTTGTTGCTTAGCAACCAGAACCCCCCCCCCCCACCACGTCACCCGGCTGTGACTCACCTGGAGCTGCGACATCATCGGCCTGCAGCAAGCATGTCATACGCAGACAGACGCATGCTTACATTAGCATTCTCGTCACATTCATGTACATCCAAATCGGTACATGCAGCACTGAACACACTCACATACTCAGATATACAAATGCACACACTGTCAATAAAGACACCCGTCCACACACAATGTAGGTGTGTTTGTTAGTAGAGGGTCTTTGTCCTCGTCCTCCACCAGCCTCTCCTCTGTCCTACCACCAAAACATTTCCTTTTTTGTGCTTAGTTCATCGAAGTTCACACACTACTCGGTTACAAGGAAAAGTCACATGCATGCAGTGTTGCCAACTGGGCGACTTTCTCGCTAGATTTAGCGATTATTCAGACCCTCTTAGCGTCTTTATTTCCAAAAAGCAACTAGTGATAAATTTAGTGGCTTATCCACATCAGGGAAAAAGTGCGAAATATATTTAGGGCTGTCAATATATAAAGTATTTAATCGCACATTTTTTATCTGTTCAAAATGTACCTTAAAGGGAGATTTGTCAAGTATTTAATACTCTTATTAACATGGGAGTGGGCAAATATGCTTGCTCTATGGAAATGTATGTATATATTTATTATTGTAAATCAATTAACAACACAAAACAATGACAGATATTGTCCAGAAACCCTCACAGGTACTGCATTTAGCATAAAACAATATGCTCCAATCATAACATGGCAAACTGCAGCCCAACAGGCAACAACAGCTGTCTGTGTGTCAGTGTGCTGACTTGACTATGACTTGACCCAAACTGCATGTGATTATCATAAAGTGGGCATGTCTGTAAAGGGGATACTTGATGCCAGTATCTTCACTCTAGCTTTAAAACTGAGTTGATGCATTAAAGAAATTAGTAGCGTTAAAACGAAGTTGCCTTCCTCATAAAGCTGATCTTTAAAAGTATTTTAAATCCTGCATTGTTTACTAGCTTGCGGGCTTCTTCTTCTTCTTCCTTGTCTTTGTTGACGCATTGCCGCATATCTTGGTGTGTTACCGCCACCTGTAGATCATTAAGTAACTTCTTCCCTCAGAAGAAAACCAGCCCGTCCAGACATTTCTGTTGTTTAATGCACAAACTGAAACGTCCTAACCTTCAGAGAATTTTAATATTAGGTATAAAATTGAAAATGTTATCAGGTAAGGGGAGTACAAGGTTTTTGATGTGTGTGTGTCAGCAGCTATAGGGGTTGTTAACGTGCACATATACAGTGCGTGTACGCGTGTGTGTGTCTATTTGTGTTCATGTGCCACTAGAGTCAGCAACTCGGCAAACACAATACCTCCTCTGCTCTCCTCTCTGCAGGTTATTCTCATTGGAAAGGCCAGGTGTTGACAGCAGATGAGCTCCACGTCCTTTATGAAGGAATCAAGCTGAACAACGTACACCAGTATGACTATGTTTTAACAGGTGAATGAAACATCACTTTTATACTTCATTTCTACACGGCTGTAATTGGAGTACTCCACCACAGTTCTTTAGATTCAGCTTCATGTTAAGGTGATGTCATTATGTTGAGATATTTAAAATCATTCTGGGGTTGTATTCAAAAGTACTTGTGTGCAAATTGTAGCTGGATTTTGTTCCACCAAAGCTATTTTTTTTGTGTAACTAAAGTTGTCATTAAACAAAACTTAGCCTTGAGTTTCACTGCATTGAAATGTATAAACACTGCATTTTAATAAGCTGCTATAGTTTAATGAATCTAAGTATGCCTGAGTGGCTATTTTTTTGCTTAACGGACAGTTTAATGGTAAAATAAAGACAAAAAATTAAAGGGCAAGTCCATCTGCGTTCCACTCAGCCGTCAGCAAAAAGCAATGATGTAGGTCACCGCAGTAAGCTAATCAATAAGGTTATGAATAATGTGAACGCTAGCACTAGCTGAGTCAACGTTAGCTGTGCTAAGTTTGGAAATAACTGAAAGGGTTAGTTTTGATTTTTTTGGGGTGGGGTTGTATGTATACTCCTGTGTTACTGTTTTTGTGAATGGAGTCTGGTGGCTTTGAAGAGAGCGATACAACTGCTTCAGTTCCCCATCGGAAAGGGCTGTCTGACGCAGCAGAAAAAATTATTTTAGACACCTAAAAGTGTACGCTATATTTACAAATATTTTCACCGCTTTACCTCGCCAACTTTCTGACGGGGAACTGAAGCCGTTATATCGCCGTCTTCGAAGCCACCAGACTCCATTCATAAAAACAGTAATTTTACCTCCCAGAACACGGGAGTTGCTGGTCTACCGCTGCATCGATTGTGTGACTTTCTGATCCGAACTAACGTGGCGTCCACAGCAGTACATTGCTTAGCTTCCTGCCGGTACTCCTGTCTGCTTCTCTAAACTGGGAGCACGCCGATCGCCATCTAAATTACTGTATTGATACACTGACTATAAGGATGTATATATACTGTACATGTAGCAGCGTCATCATGCAGAAACCTACGTCAGGTCACCATGTGGGGAAAAGTTTTTAGAAGGTTTTGAAGGGAAAGTAGCATTTTGATGCTAAAACATACTTTGACCAAAATATGAATATTGCAATACATAAGGAACACCACTGGGAAGCTACAGGATGATATAAAAACCTCAAAAAAATAATGGGCCTACCCTTTAAACGAAGTATTTACACAGAGTACAATGGCTGATAAAGTTGTGAACATAATGTTAATAATTATAATGTTGTATTCAGGGTATACCAGAGACACATCCTTCTTGGAGATGGTAGTGGACATTGTTCAGGAGCTAAAGAGAGCCAACCCCAACCTGGTGTATGGTGAGTAACCACACGCTTTTATTTATTCTAGACGTCTAGAACATTTTATTGGTGTCACTCACATGCATTTGGTTGTTGAAGAGCTGTACGTTACTGCATTGTAAGTATACACAAGAAATAAATGCATCTTCTGATGTTTATTCTTTAGGGTAATATTCCCTAAAGGTTAATTGATGCAGTTTGGATAATGTTGCATCAGTGGAGATATAACACAGTGGGGATCCTGCTGGGTCTAAAAGCTTTTATAACAAGATGTAACTGTGCTATAAAGCATTAGCAGCAAGGGTTTTTAGCAAATGCTGAATTTATGTGGTCACTGCTATGAATGCTATTAGGGCTACTCAGTACTCTCGAGCGTTACACGACCTGAGGCTTCAAAATTCAAACTTTTGACCACCAATCCGTCATCTTCAGCTTCTGAGCTCTATTCATTCATCTGGCTCTTTAGCTGCTAGACGATAACGTTGTCTGTCTGCTGTTTGGTGTTTGGTGGTGCCTGCTGGAAACAGGGTTGATGAGAGCAGATTTTGCTATGAACTAAAAGAAGCTAAAAAACACTCTCTCTGTCTCTCTGTCTCTCTCTCTCTCTCTCTCTCTCTCTCTCTCTCTCTCTCTCTCGCCAGGAGGATTTTCCTCTCTCGTTGTACGAATCAGTTTCACTCAGATCAAAGTTGTTGTATCTTGGCCTGTAGACACTGTGTTAGTGGATCTAGTGAAGACCTCCTGCCACTGTTCAAAATAATAAGCAGCCAGAGGGTGACACGCATAATGTGTTTACCTTCAGTACTGTTTGTTGTGGACAGAACAGAAAGTGCTGTGTTACAATTTACTGTTGTGTGTCTGTAAGTCCTTGCCAGATATTCTTATACTGTCTCTGTGATGTTACATAAATTGCATGCTGTGATGAAAGGATATAAATTACCTCTCTGTTGGTCCTGCTTGCCCTAATCTGGTTTTACATTCATAACCCTTAGGGCTGCACATCAGACCTTAATACTATCGCTGAACTGTGTCCACAACAACTAGCATAGTGTACCTGTCAAGTATTAAAAGATGGCACCTCTTCCTTCTTCTCTATTGAGAAGATTGTTATTGTAGGTAGATTGTTGTTGTTGTTGTTGAAAAGTATAGAACAAAAATCCTGTCATATATTATGGTATTGGGACCGAATCTCAGGTATCATGTTGGCACTGATGTCAAAATATTTTTAAATATATTGATGGAGAAGTTTGTCTAGATAGAGGATCAGATCGGTACCGATGCCGCAAGGAATTGGTATCGGACAGGAAAAATTGGTATCTGAACATCTCAATAATTGTCGTGTTTAATATTTATTTAAGTAAATTAATCTGGAGTTTCGCCTACATCCTCCAAGGCATACAACCACAAGGTGGTAATACTAGTTATTGTGAGGTTTAATGAAGAGGCACTAGCATATGGAGGATCGAACCTGCCAAAATCATCTGTCACTGAGAAAGAAATGTAAAAAGAAATGTGTAGAGAAAAGAATACAGAAATAAATAAGTTTGGGGATTAGGGGAGAAATGCAGAAAATAAAATCATGCAGAAATACATAAATAAATCCATACATTTAAAAATAGATGTAAAACAAATAAAAAATAAATGCAAAAATAAATAAATAGATAGAAAACAAATGCAAAAATAAATAAATAAATAAAAAACAAATGCAAAAATAAATACATTTAAAAATTAAAAATAATACATACATAAATAAATAAAAGGGAAAATTATATTAAATAAATAAGGGAATTAATACAAAGAGAAATGAAGAAGCAAATTAAAACAGAAATATCAATTTATTACACATTTTATTAATTAATTATTGGCTACATTTATTTTTAATATTATTTTTTCTACCTTTAATGACATATTTATTTATTTATTGATTTTAGATTTTGTCAGGTTCTGTCCTCCATACTAGCCGGGCCTTTTAGTCGTCTTTTTTAAGTGAATAGACATTAAAAATGACTGTTTTTTCTGTCGTGTCTCTCTACATGCTGGCTCGGATGTGTTTACAATTCCAAATCCAGTTTCATGCCTCCCATCACTGCAGCATTCATGTGATAGTTGGAGCTTTACGCGTCTGACCATGAATGTGTTTGTTTTTTGTCATTTCAGTATGTGACCCCGTCCTCGGTGATCATGGATCTATGGTGAGTTTATGCTGATCTATGTCCTGTATGTGCAGCTGTGTGTGTTAATGTCTGTTGTTAGTAGATATATTTGTAACAAGGACTCTTGTGCCTGTAATGTGTGTGGGAGGGTTTTAGTGCTCATCCTGGTGTTACAAGGCTCATTTCTCAGTGACAGATGGATTATTGTGATCTGACAGAACTACGTACACACAGTGACTCACTCTGCATGTGTATGTTGTGTATATATTACATTGTGCAGACGTGCATTTTCAGGGATTAAGATCGTGTTCTGTCCGTTAGAGCTCATCATGTAAAACCATGAAAACGAAGATCAGAGAAGAACTGAGCCCACTCATTTCTGTGTGTAGACGAACACTATTTGTGTGTTTTCATTGTGTTGTGTGACTCTAACCTGTGTGTTTGTTCCTCAGTACGTTCCTCAGAATCTTTACCCGGTCTATAAGAACAAGGTGGTTCCTGTTGCTGACATTATAACTCCTAACCAGTTTGAGGCTGAGTGAGTACAAGTGTCTTTTTTTATTTCATATTTGCAGTTTTGTTATCCGATAAATCTAGCACGACATTTCTCTAATTGTCTTCTTTTTCAAGATACTTAGTTTAAATTACCTGCAGCTCAGTGAGTGACTGTGTGAGGAGCAGAGAAACATCATCCTTATGTAACGCCACTCATGCATTGTTATCTAATACCTGCATTTTGTGGATTTTGGGAAAGAATTAACCAAAAATACCTGCTAGCTCACCTCTAATCTTTCTTGTTTTACCCTTTTTAAAGGGAGTCAACGTAAGAATCAGAAATTGCTTGTTAACTGTGACACCTGTGGCCGTTAAGTCAACGACAGCCACGTTTTTGTTGGCTCCTTTTTCAACTTAATTGCTGCATTTATGAAAAACAGTAACATTAAGCCACAGTTTAAAAGATACCTGCTCATTTATCTCTTTACAGTAGCTTCACTGTGAAGTTACTCCACCTAGTGGTGTTACTATATGTCTGCAGGATCACATTGAAGGTTTTTCTGTTCACTAAAGACTCACTTGACTTTGTGGATTCTTGCCCTTTTTGTTGCACTCGTGTGTTCCAGTAACCAGTATGAGAATAATTATATGTTTCAAGCTTTGAATAATGAGTCTTCTTTTGGACTTTCTTTAGACCCTTAAATGTGCATGTTTGTTTTTTCTATTTAATAACTTCTTTGAGTGTTTCTGTTACGGTGCTACTGACACATTTGTTTGCTTGTGTTGTAGATTATTGACGGGGAAAAACATCAGCACAGAGAAAGACGCTGTAGAGGTAATCATTCATAGCCTGATTTAACAGCTTATTTCTAAAAACGTTTCAAAATGTATTTTTTTTATGTCTGTTAACATAAAAATATATATTCCCTCTGTAAAAACCTTTGACTCTAATATGTCAACAAAATGAAACAATAATTTTGAACCTGGCTTTATCCAATTATCTTTAGTTATTTTTTTTTTTACCCTGGGGTGTCTCCTGTTAAACGCTCACTACTGACTAAATCCAGCCCCAGTATCTCACTCACACTCTGTAGGTTATGGACCTTCTCCACGCTATGGGCCCAGACACAGTGGTCATCACCTCCTCTGATCTGCCCTCCAGACTGGGAGACCGCTTCCTCGTGTCGCTGGGCAGCCAGCGCAAGGGTACGTGACATGTGTATGTGAAGTCTGTATGTAAATATTATTGCCAAGCCAACCAAAGTTAACCCTTCGACATGCTGTCATGTCTTTGCTGTGTTCTTTCAGTTCGTCCCGATGGCAGCAGGACAACACAGAGAGTTCGAATAGAAGTCCCCAAAGTGGACGCCGTCTTCGTAGGAACTGGAGATTTGTTTGCTGCTATGCTTCTAGCGTGGACACACCACTACCCCAATGACCTAAAGGTACGAAAACAGCCACACTGAGCAGACAACACACATTTAAAATTATCAACGACAGGACATAATAATAATAATAATAATAATAATGACTTTATTTTCACTCTTCTCTCTCTCTCGCTCTCTTTCTCAGATGGCCTGTGAGAAGACGTTTTCAGTGATGCACCATGTTATCCAGAGGACCATTTCGTATGCTCACGGTAAGAAAAGTAGGGCTCATTATCAGCGCCTAAGGCTTTGACTTGCTCTAACAACAAAAAACACCAACAAGATCAACAAGAGAGATAAAATCAATATTCTGTTACATTTTAATCGTGCATTTGATGCCAAATGTTTAGTTTAATTGGTTAAAAACAGATACGCTTCCATTTTATTACATCTAACACTCCACACAGACTTTGTGACACAGGCATGTCTTTTTTATGCTCTTAATATACATATTTATATATATATATTTCCCCTCTGGTGCGTTTAGTGAAGCGTAATCTTCACGGACAACCATTCAAATCACACAAATCTCCTGCTGTCTATATGTTGTAAACTTGTTAAGTAGATCAACCTTGATTGATCAGTTTCTCTCTGAGCTTTTCCAGTTTCTCTATCACACTTTTATTTCCAGGCAGGGAATTAAAAATCAAAGAATCAATATGTAAAAACTCAGTTTTCATCCTGTATACTCGTCATGGAGCCTCCTTGAAATCTATTTTTGTCCAGTAAATTTCTGATATCATTCAGCCCGATTGCAATCACAACTGCGTAACACTATGAGGGTTATATTTTTAGATGCAAAGCACCTAATAGAAGAAGTCTCGTAACTCATCAGACCAGCTCTTCACATGTCAACCTGCGCTACCTGTAGGAAAGGAGCAGCAGATACAGATGTAGGGTGCTTCTCAAAGTCAACGATGCTTCTTGGTAGGACGGGTCCTTCCGAGACGGGTCCTACAGAGCCTGAAAAAAACATAAAAACTTAATAATAGCTATTTTAATGCTTAAAAACAGCTTTTTAGCCAGTAAAGGATGATAACCATGGATGTATTAACACTGGCGACAGGCGACTCTAAGCTGCACACCCGCTGTAAACGGAAGTGAGAACACAAAATGACGCAATGCGTAAGCACCATAGTTCAGGCAAAGAATAAGCTGAATTGGTTTTGCACAGCATGTCCAAACTATTTTTACATTTAAACCTTCCGTAATGTTAATCTTTATTCGTGTCTGCATTCCCGTCTGCCCACCCCCCCCCTACCCACCCATCCATCCACCCCTGTGTCTCTCAGAGTTAGCAGGTCCTGGTCGGAGGCCCAGTCCGCCCCAGCTGGAGCTGAGGATGGTTCAAAGTAAAGCTGACATAGAAGACCCTGCTATAGTTACGGAGGCCAAGGTCATATCCTAACATTACCCACCCCATAAGACTCATACTAACCTCGTCCTCTCCACCCATAAATCTCTCAAATCCAGTATCTCGGTGAAATCTCTCATCACTGTAAACCTTGACCGTCATTTACAAACTTCAACACCTCATTATCCAGACTCCTTAAAAAAACCCTTAGTATTGTAACCCCTGTAGTCCTTAAACCCTTTACCCCTTTAAGTCCTCAGTGTCCTGAACCCTTAACCCTGTTTGGAACTAGAGCCATGGATAGACAGAGAGTTCTGTCAGGTTGGACTGTTCTCTATAACGGGGTATGTGAGTGGACTGCTCAGCTGCTTTTTAGAAAGCTGTAGGTTTGAGTGTCCACAAGCATAACTCATCACATGCCGTATATAAAATACATACTAAGACAAAATATGGGGGTGATAAACCCTGAATACCCGTTCAAGGTTCAGTCCTCAGCACGATATAGAGGAATTGTTTTGGAGTTGTTAAAAGTCAGATTTGGATTTGGTGATGTCATATTTGTTATAGCATTTGTTATATGCTGTGTTACCCGTCTGTAACCACTCAACAGTGATGTCAACGTGTCCTCACACTTCCTGGAGTACACATTTACGTTAATTCAGTGAGGTGAGAAATTAAACCACTGATGCTGCGTTAACACCAAACGCGAAGCAAACTTCACGTGACGTGATTACATACCGAGAAGTCAATGCAAAGAGACGAATAGACGCAATTTTGCACCGGGCGACACAAATAGAAATATTTCAACGAGAAATTTGCATGACGCTGTGTCGTGCAAGCCTATCAGCGTTGAGATTCTCCTTCTGTCTTCCCTGACGCCCTGATGTTGTTGAATCAGAAATGATTAAAAGTTGTTGGTGTCAACATGGAGGTAAACCCCCCTTCCTCTCCGGCGTGTCTAGCACGAGTAATGCGAGGCAAAAAATGTGCTTTGCATTTGGTGTGAACGCAGCAATAGAGGTTCTAATGTATCAGGAACAGTTTGTTGTTCAATTCAGAAACAAAACATTAACCCAAAACTCGAAACTTGATCCAAATTGATTCCAGCTGCTGAACGTTCTCCAAAACTCTACCTCTAAATTATCAAATATAAACTTGCCTACTTTATTGCTCTATTACTGCCACTCCAACTACAACTCTACGTATATTTCTGACAGACTTGCACTCTAGCTGATGTCCTCCACACCAGTTGCCAAGTAGCAGGATCGCAGCGCTAACATTGGTAGCACTGTAAAGGCCTTTTACACACCGGGGGGGTGTGACGAATACACGATACAAAAATTGGTTCGGACTACTCCGTGTTGTTGTTTCATAAATATAGACGCAACTCAACCCGTTCAGCACAACGTGATATGTTGACGCCTTTATTTGTTGTGTGAAAACTCAGAAAAATCAACCTCAAGAAAAAAAATGACGTTGCTTTTTTGCTGCGTATTATTCCTGTTCTGTGTGAAAGTATTCAGTTCCAAAAATCTATATTGACGTGTGAAATAAACACCCCCGGTGTGTAACGTCCTTTTAGACTATACTGATGAAACCCTGTTTATCTATGGCTCTGCCCACCACTATCTCGACCCCCTCCCCCGTCTTACAGCAGTGATGTAATGGTGACCAAGTCTAACCCCATGAGACCCCTTGAAAATATAACAAAGGAAAAAAAAAACGCACAATGTATAGTTGATGTATAGATGTTGTACTATAACTGTATTGGACCATCTGTATGATATCTTCTATCTGATCTGTCTATTGGACCATTGTGTTGATGCTACTGTACTATAGACCACACACGCACTACAATATCACCCAAACCAGAGACATGCGGGATGGTTCTGGCACTCCCGGAGGCTCCAGCGGCTCCGGTCGTTGTCTCTCGTTAGTAATAGGTTACTGTCTAATAGTATATAGTATATATAGTCTTTAATCTCAACACAACATAAAGAAAAAAAAAGGACAACCTGAGCTGTCTGAGCCGTCCCCCGGCCGGTTTTACTTGTGCCAACCAGACCAATCAGAAACCGGCTACCTCGGTGCCAGAACCAACCCACATCATCGCCGGGCGGTTCCCGGCCCAGCTCTGGCCCAGAACCCTATATCTGAGAGTTGTGCCACTGAATTAACTGGAGGCCTCGACAAGTTGTAAAAGGAGACCCTCCTCGCCTCAGCAGGAGACTCGTCCAGGAGCAGCTCTGTAGATGTCTGTTGTAGAAATTGTCTTTTTTAGTCCACGTCACACTCCACTGTGGTCTCAACAACAGGAATAATGCCAGTAGGTCTGATTTTAATATGATGCACAGGGTGCAACGTTAATGTTTTTTCTTGCCCAAAGTCAACTTTTTACTTGCCCCTATACAAATTGTTTTATTTATTAATTAGAGGTTATCAAATAACAACAGACACCAAAGTTAATAGTCATGTTTAATCTAGATTTAAGTAAATGAATCTGATGTCCTCTACATCCTCTAACGCAACCCAACTAAACTCCTGTTTCCAGGATTATTGAAGTGTTTTCTTGCGCTCCAGCTCATAAACTTTGTCTTTACCCGCCGACATTTTCTAGTGAGTGCTCGATCGGTACTTCACATGTGCAACTCTCAACAGAGATGAGAAGGAAGCGATATGGCTCACTCCTTAGCTACTTCCATCATCAGCTCCGGAGAAAAACTATGTGTTTAATTTTTTTTTTACCACTTGCCCGACGGGGAATCCTTATTGTTTAACCCTGATACCAGGAGTTAATCATATTAATAACTTTTAAAGAGATCTGCAGTGCTATCTGTGGTAAACTGGTGTTTGAAATGACTGTTGCCCTTTTAGCAAAGCCTAGAATATCTGATCTAACCTGTTTTTTTCTTTAACTAACAATTGTTTTTATTATTGTTGTTTGGGTTTTTTTGTATATAAAGTGACATAAATGTGTCACTATTTCCCAAAGCCCAAGGTAACAAAAAGATATTC
>CAKALU010041274.1:12705-23398 GCA_916700995.1 Hozukius guyotensis
TGTCTTTACCCGCCGACATTTTCTAGTGAGTGCTCGATCGGTACTTCACATGTGCAACTCTCAACAGAGATGAGAAGGAAGTGATATGGCTCACTCTTTAGCTACTTCCATCATCAGCTCCGGAGAAAAATAGATATTCAAGAGATATTCAACAGCGATATAAACCTGTTCTCATGCCCAACTCCACAAATACTGCCAGTATTACAGTACTACAGTAATACAGTATGCGACATACCCGGTTTTCAACTAACTCCGATGTAAACCCACCCGCGGCGTTATTCAACGGTCAGAGCAAGTGACGTGGTATTAATAGCGTGAGAGTCCGTTCAGGGCGTGCAGGAGGATTGGTTGATGGGTCGACAAACACAAGACTTTCAACCAGGAGACCGCTGTTCGTGTCCCATGTGAAACTAAATGTCACGTTGACTTATTTTGTCACGTCAGTCTTAAGTCACGTGACTCTGCGGTATCGTCAGTCCTGTGAGTCATTTGAGTCGCTAGTCAGTGAAGTTAACGTCAACCACGACTGTTTCCTAACCCTACCTAAGTTGTTTCCTAAAGCTAACTTCCTGTGAAAACGGAAGTTTATTTTGAAAGGACACTATGCATGTAAAAAGCGTATATAGATACGCTGTCCCTGACATGTCCAAAACTAATGCTAGTGTGGAACCTAAAGCGCCGAGGGGCACTGACCAAGTGGCGGTATTTGACGAGTTGGGAGTGAGAATGTGTTGCCCCAGTATGTGATATACCCTACCCCAGAAAACCTTTTTATTACTACTATAACTAAAGTTTTGATTTCCAAAAATCAAATCTTTGCTGGCTCACTCAGCTATTAAACAAGCTAACGTAACTTGCTACCATGAAACAATAATTCTGTCAGGGTTGCTGGCTGATTTTCTGATATAACAGTCAATCTAAATTCTTCAATTATGATCTTAATCATGCTGCTTGTGGTTTAATTAATAATTAATTCTAAATGGCCACCATGGCATCGAGTCTATTTGTCGAGCATTACAGTATCCTGTTTTCCACAGTGGAGTGTGAATGAAAGAGGTGACATGCGACAGTGGTCATGAGCCGGTTTCAAACCAGTGATGTCGCACGAACTTGGCATGTGCCTTAAGCCCGCTGAGCTACCAGGGCGCCGCAGGAGATTTTAATGAGATTTTAACTCTTTTAAGTTACCTCAGAATCTGTTATTTCCCCCTCGTTGCTTCCTGATTTTAATGTTCAGTAAACAGCTTAAATGTCAGCTAACTTTGCTTTACAGTTTTGGAAAGTGTAAACCAAATAACCGGAGGCTTTAAAAAAAAAAAAATCCAGATGTGGTCAGTGTCCCACCTGAGCTGGATGTAAGGTTCTGGGCAGACCAGTGTAATTCTGTACTGCTGTTGTTTCTCTATGGACTGTACTGTGATACTGCCTTAGGAACCTAACATCATAACACCACATTACTGCTCACTGAGGGAGAGGAGGGGGGAGGAAGGAAACATGAGATGTCTTAAAGGGGACATATCATGCTCATTTCCAGCTTTTAGGTTTCTACTAGAACATGTTTACATGCTTTAATGTTCAAAAAACACACTATTTTTCTCCTCCTGTCTGTCTGAATATAGCTGTATTCACCCTCTGTCTGAAACGCTCCGTTTTAGCGCCTCTCTCTTTAAGAAGCCCAGTCTGCTCTGATTGGCTAGCGGTTTATTTAAATGAGCCTGCATGTGACATAGGAAGGGGAGACAGATCTGATTGACTTGTTGAATCACATGTTTTCTGATGTAGGCAGCCTACAAAAAACTGATTGGGTTGTTTTATTTCACGGTTCGTCGGTTGGCAGGCACTCCAGATACCCACATGTAAAAAAAGATTTCATGATATGTCCCCTTTTAAATGTTTTGACTGCAAATTTCTGTTCTACAGTGCGCCTGAAATGAGGAAGAATTGAGATTGCATCTTTGAATCTATAAAAAAAAATGTGAAAAAAATAGGGCTACAAATAATGATGGTTTTCATTATTAATTTAATAGAATTAACCAAGTAGTCATTTGGTTTATTTCCCTCAAATTGTTTTTTCCCAACCCCAATCCCAAAAATATTCAATTTGCAATGATATAAAACAGAGAAAAGCAGCAAAGCCTGATTAATGATTTAAAGGGCCAGTGTGTAGGATTTCTATTTGCCGAAATGGAATATAATATTAATAACTATGTTTTCATTAGTGTATAATCACCTGTAACTAAGAATCGTTGTGTTTTTGTTACCTTAGAATGAGCCGTTTATATCGACATAGGGAGCGGGTCCTCTTCATAAGCCGGGTTTCAACCCAAAGTTCCTGGGACTTTTTAGTTTCCAGAACTACTTTTCAAGGAACTAAAAGATTCCTTCAGCCCATCATTGTCTGCGTTTCCACTGCGCTCTAAAGACCTGCGAAGATTAGGCAAATTAGTCTGCTGACGTATGAAAAAGCAACATGACATGAGATGTGGGCTGCTGGAAAAAAATAAACATTAGGTTTCGTCTCACTCCGACGACGACAATTACTGCTGCATATATTTTTACTGATGCTCGTTGGTTGTAATGAATGAAATGAAACTAAGAGCGTCTGTCTCCACAGTAAATCATCTGGTGAGTGTTGGATGGTTATTTATTTGTGCTTTAGAACATAACCGCTGTGAAACAATCAGAAAATTACTTTTTTCTGTCATTCACAGCTTCTTCTTCTAACGTTACCGCTCTCCCTCTCAGCTCCTCACGCTATCTCTTGCTATCTCTCTCTCTCTCTTTTTCTCTCTCTTTTTTTTTAATGAGTCAGGAAGCCGACAGCAGAGCCTCACTTTACTTTTAATGTTATCAAACAAAGAGAAATGTTCTCCCCTCGTCCTAAAATACTAGCGTACCTCCTTGTTTATGAATGAAGCGGTACAGTTGAAGCCGTAGCAGTGGTGCTGTGTGTGTTTCACCAATCAGCGATGGTCATCCCTGCAAGCGCCATCCTTAAAAGTTCCTTTACTTTCAGAAACTACTACCCCCCAACCAGGGGCTTTTTGGGGGGGTTAAAGGTTCCCAGAAAATGTCCCTGGAACTAAATTTAGACCCTGGTCCCTGCGGTCGAAACACAAAGAGTTCCTCAAAAGGTTCTTAGTTACGGGGTAAAGTTCCTGCGGTGGAAATGCAGCTATAGAGTCCGCCAAACCGAAAAAAACAAGCCACTGTAGTTCAGAGCGGAGTGGTATTCAGTTGGTTGCAGTCTGCAACCTCACCACTAGATGGCACTAAATCCTACACACTGGTCCTTTGAACAATAAGTAAGTAATTTTCTAAATGATTTATCGTTTGAGCTCTGAAATTTGTTCTTTTGTTTTCTAGACTTTATCGACTCAAAGTTAATCTAAAAACACTTCTTGGACTAATAGTGGAGGGAAAAAACGCAGTCTCATTTTTTAAATTGCAAATGTTCATATGGATTTTTGTACTAGTGCAGTTCTATTGTGCCACTGTAGCGCTGATTGTCATATCAATAACAGACTGCTGTGTCAACCAGCTTCAAGCTCTGCTATAATCAACATGTGCACTATCCAACCCTCTGCTTCCTGCTAACAGACCAGTCAGCCGTACTATTGGGTCACAGTGTGTCTACCTGTTGTGTCCGTGTGTGTGTGTGTGTGTGAGAGTGTGTGTGTATATAAATGTCTTTTATGGTCACAGGGTTTTGTGTGTGTATGTGTGAAATGAAAGATGAAATCCCTGAAACTAACAAAGATGGAGGGTTTAAAAAAAGAAGAAGAAGAAGACAGGTGCATGAGGAGGGGAGGTGAGGTATGTTCAAGAGGACAATCATTCTGTGATGTTACGCAGTGTTGCACGACTCCCTGTTCTCTCCTATCTGATAAACAAATAGAGGTTTTTGTTCTGGACTTGTTTAAAAAAAGGATCCAATCTTCAGCGTTTCCTTGATGCCTCACATCCCCTCTTCCTCCCCCTCCATCCATCCACATCCAGATATATCTGTCCTCCGCCTCCCTGCAGTGCCAGTCGTCGTGTCTATAGCGCTAGATTTGAAACCGTTTGTGTGTTAGATGGTGATACTGTACCCCGACTTCCCCCCTATCTCTCTGATAGATTGTCCCTACGCTGCTCTCAAGCCGCCTCTATCTTGCTTGCCTTGTCTTTTGTGACTTAACTTCTCTGCTCTGCTGTTACCGACCCTGCTCCATCCTGCTTTCAGTAACCTCCATCCTCCATTCTAACTGCTGCTGTTGGCTTGTTTAACTTCACCGCATCTGATTTCCTCCACTAAACGTCTGGATTGAGTTGCACCAGCTCTTCGTAAATCTTTAAAGTTTGTGCAGAAAGCGAGTTTCAAACTTGTGATTTGCTAAATCGAGTTGCACCATAAGAGCTTCAGAAATGTCTTGGCTAGTTAAGACTTTAGTGTGTACGCTACATTTAGAATTTTTTCACCTCTTTATCTCACCGTCAGACAGCCCTTTCTCATAGGGAACGGAAGCCGTTATCTATGCTCTCGTCAAAGCCACCAGACTCCATTGAAAAAAACAGTAATTTTACCTCACAGAACACGGAGGTTGCTGGTCTACTGCTGCCTCGATCGGTTAGTTTGTTTGTGTTATTGTGTGACTTTGGTGAATCCAAACTAACCAAAGTTACACAATAATACAAAGAAACTAACCGACCTGTAAAATTGCAAGTTTTTCCAATGGAGTCTGGTTGCGTAGATGGATGCAACGGCTTCAGTTCCCTGTTGCAAAGGGCTTCCGATCCTTTATAAGTGTAGGTATGAGTGCTTTATTCATATATGAATACACAGAGAAATATGTTAGTTTTAATTTTCATTACATATTTCTGAATTGTTTTTATCTGATCAAATCACACATACAAAGTCTTGATGAAACTGAGTTTTATTGTTAAACTAAAAGAATAACTGTTTTAAACTACAAATATTTAACATTAATACTCAAGCTAACATAACCAACATTATTTGGTTATCATTTAGTCTAATGTTACTGGCATAACATTTTGTGAAATCTAATTTAATGTAGCAGCTTACATCATAAACAGCATTTTGAGCTCACTCAGTCCGTTAGCTAGTTCAGTTCAGCTAACAGCTGGCAGCTACTGGGTGTAAATGTTTAGTGACAACAAATCTCTACGTAGCTTGTGTCCTGCAAACTGTTTTAATTCATTAAACACATTATGATAAGTAAGATATAAGTCTGAACTTACAAACAGCTGGTGCAACCATTAATTGTTGCTTTTGGGCCCGATCAAGCAGGCTGATACACTGCTCTGTCTCTTTAAGGCACGGTCACACATGCGCCAAATTAACATTTCGCCACTTCCATTTTATGTGAGCGAAAGGCTGAAAAAACATTTGCTTCTGGTTGTGAAGCAAAAATTTGCATCTTCACATTTATGTGGAGTTCAACTTTGGTGAAATTTTAGGCGAATATCGCCTCGGCAGGTGATGGTCTACAAAAAAAAAGAGCAACCCAAAATATTGGTTATTTTATGTTTGTTACAGTAATCGTTGGTGTGATGTGATGACACATTTATACCTAACCATTGCAATCGACTAGATAGCACTGCCTGAAAGTATCTGGATCATGGAGTTTGCATCACTTTCTGAGCTAGGTCGAAATTCCTGTAAATGAAGTGGGTATATCAGCGTATATAGCAAACAGATAGCCAACATACAGAACAGCGTGGGCCAGTATTTCCTCTCATTTTATAACCGGTTTGCTTCACCAACTCCTGAGAAAAATGATGATGCTAAATATACAACTTCATTCTTCATCAGACACTTTTTAGGCTGAGCAGGAAACATTTAATCAGCTTGTGGGCTGAGAGCAGCTTCCTACGATTTCATGTAAACTGGCTTTTATGTTCTATAAAACAATGAGCTCAGAGCGGCGGAGTTAGTTTTCAGCGGGATTGGCAGCCCTAGCCAACCTTTCACATTAAAGGCATTTAATTTAATGTTGATGTAGAGTCTAAATTACGCTTTAAAGGCGTGTGATTGGCTAAATTGTGATTGCTGCAACGAAAAGGTCAAACAAACCAGACTCTCCTCTCTGTTTGTCTGTAATTTAAATGGTTACCAGTGACCAAGCCCTCCCATGTGCTTGATGCTCACCAGTGTTCACGCTTTGCCCCCCCCTCCCCATCACATCTCCCCTCCCCCCCTCATCCCCGTCCGTTTGGTTACAAAATGGCTTGCCACTAAAAAACCCACAATGGTCCAACCGTCTTGTCTTCGACCGTGGTCCTCTCCTCTCCTCCTGACTGACAGTTTCGTCTCCGCCATCTTGTTTTTTCTGTTCTTGGTGGCCAAAAACAAAAACGAGGAAATGTAATAATCATTGTTTGGTAACTGTTTTTAGTGCTATGTTTTTGGAGCGTTACGAGTATTTTCTAACATGTTACAATAAAAGATTGTAGTGTACAAATTCACATTTATAAAATATATATATATATAGATATATATGAGAAATGTATGTTCTAATGCAATAAAGAGAGATTAAGAATTATGAACATTTGATCGATCTTATTATTATCATTATTTATATTTTATATAATTCTACTTGTTTGTGTAAAGTCTTGGCTCCTTCCTGCTTAACATGAACTTTACGTGAGTATTTCCATTTTATGCAACTTTATACTTCTACTCCAATACATCACAGAGACAAATTAATTCAACTTTACTTTACAGATTCAGATTAATACAAAATATAAATCAACTAATAATTGATAGTTATGATAGACATGAAGCAGCGTAGATGTCTCGCTCCACCACGCAGCAGCCGAGGCCGCCGCGAGGCGTCACCATGTCCCGGACGGCGTGCCACCTGTCGGTCTTTTCATCGTAGCGCTCCACGTTACAGATGGTGCTCTGATTGTTGAACCCTCCGACCACGTACAGCTGGTCCTCCAGCACCGCGATGCCAAAGCTGAACCGCGGGTTAATCATGGGATTCACCGCGCTCCACTGGTTCGATAGAGGGTCGTAGGCGAGGACTCTGCACGTATGGGAGCCGTCTCTGTAGCCACCGACCTAAGACGGGAACATTTTAATATTTTACTTGAGAAATTAGATATTTATTAATCATTATTATATGTTAGACCAATAATGCAAACCCAACCAAAACTAGAGAAAAAGAAAAATCCATCCAGTCTGCGTCAGAGTTTGTGAGTGTGTTGACGTCAATGTTTTGTGCTCCTCTTACTACATAGATTCGGTCTTTGTAGGCGACGGCCCGCGCCGAATTACACCCACTTTCCATCGGAGCGATCAGCGTCCACTGGTTGGTTGGAGGGTCGTAGCACTCAGCAGTCGACAGAGGTTCTTCAAGGTTGAAACCACCGCAAAGGTACACCTGGGAAAGATATGATATCATAACATCAGTTATTGTTCGCCATACTACCAACATGAGGCGTTATTGGACCAGAAAGTCTTTGTGCTACAATGTTAGCTTTTGTGCTACTGGGTTAGCCTGTGTGCTAACGTTACTGGGTTAGCCTGTCTGCTGTTAAATTGCTCTTTAAGCTCCTCAGTTCCACCTACCTTGCCGTGTAGTGTTGCGATGCCGGCATTGCTCCTGCGTTCATGCATCGGTGCGATCAGAGTCCACTCTCTGGTGTCGGGCTGGTATCGCTCTGCAGTTTTGAGTTTCTCGTGTTCATTATCACAGCCTCCCATGGCATATATGCAGCCGTTCAGCGTGACCACGTTGACGTAACATCGGACTGCGCTCATTGGCGCCACCTCTTGCCATGTTTGGGTGATGAGGTCGAGCTTTTGTACATTGCTCAGATATTTAACACCATCAAAGCCTCCAATACAGTAAAGGAATCCGTTGAGGAAGACGCAACCGTGGAACGCTCGAGGAGCGTTCCCGATGTCTGCTCTCACCCAGCTGTCAGCTCGAACATCATATAAATCGATCCTGTTGGTTGGAGAATTATCTTCCCAACCGCCGACAGCCAATATCACGGCCGAGGGCAAGCGTGTGCGGGTCAGCGGTCTCTCCAAATTGGAGTCTTGCAGGGTCTTCATGGCGTTGGTCACCAAGGCAATGCACGGCGCACTACTCCTCACCAGAGCGTTCGTGCACACGGTGTCAATCAAGTACTGACTGGACATTAACAGCAGCCGAACCTGGACAGAGACGACAGGGAGATTGTTAGAGATTCAAGGAGGATACTGGCCATATCGAACTGGTCACCAGTTACTGATTGTTTAGGGCAAAACGAGACAACATACCTCCCTTCCAAACTCCCTGACTAAGCGCCAAAGTACCTGTACCTATAGTCGGTACAGTCTCCCAAAATTGGATTACCAGTACCTGAAAACTGCTGTTACCTTAGTCAGCAGCTTTGCCAGGTGACCCCGGCGTTCCTCAGGATCGTAGCAGATCCAGCTGAGGACGGCCTCAAACACGGCGCTCTCCCGCTTCACATTGAGCTCGTCCTTCTCGATTATATCCGTCAGCTGCTGCACAGAGAGCTGTAGGAACTTCAGGGAGAATCCCACAGCCTCCTCAAAGTAATGCAGGATGTAGAGGTAGGCTTTACGCCTCAGCTCGCGACATCTGTGTAACTGCGCCTGCATACAGATGTGGAAGCAGTTCCTGAAGCTAAGACGCTGCTCCAGGAAGTCGCAGCAAGCTTTAACGATGCCCTTCACGGCGAAGCAGTCGGCTCCCGCCAACAGCTCCAGCACGTTCTCCTCCGTCACGGCGACAGAGCCGGTGTAGGCGTATTCCACGATGAGGGTCATTATGTTGGGTGATACCTGGGAGAAGTAGTAGACCTGTTGCTGCTCTGGTGTTGATGATTTACCGCAGAACAGATCACTGTGGGATCAGGAGTCAGAGGAACCAGTATTAAAACAAGAACTTCCTGTCATACTTCTACAACTTCTACTCAATTCAATTTAATAGTCTTTATTGGCATGACGTGTTGCGATATGGATGGAAAATTATAAAAAATAAATAAATAAATAATAAATAAATAAATGACTCGATATATAAGTTAATGTCATTAAATGTAGCAAAAATAATATTAAAAATAAATGTAGTCATTAATTAATAGATAAAATATGACATAAATTTCTAATTTAATTTGCTTCTTTATTTATTTATCTTTGTAATTAATTCCCTTATGTATTTACTCTTCTATTTAATTTTTCCTTTTATTTATTCATTTATTTGTACATTTTTTTTATTTTGTATTTATTGATTTTATTTATTGATTTAATAAAAAAATATATCCAAAAATAAATACATTTAAAAATGAATAAAATAAATATGTAAATAAATAAAAAGGAAAATTAAACAGAAGAGTAAATAAATAAGGGAATTCACTCAAAGATAAATAAATAAAGAAGCATTTTAAAACAGAAATATCAATTTATGTCACATGTTATGTAAGCTACCAAACTTCTTCAAAAACCATTTGCAAAGCTGATTTGTTGCCCCTAAAACAATTGCTCCATAGCTCTGCTAGTGCTCAAAACCTCCACAGGTACCTTCAAAACCTCTTAAAACCTTCTGCATTAGGTTACATTAAATCACAATATCATGAAATGAAACAAATACAGAATCCACCAGCTCACCTGAAGTATGAGCTGCAGTTGCAGAGGATGATCTTGTGGACTTTAAACTCGACGCCATCGACTCTGATCAGGGCGTCGCACAGCTTTCCCTCCAGACGGATCTCGTTAATCGTATCCCCGAAGATGGCGCTCATCGTTCAAATGTTACTTCAGAGGTTTGAGTTGCTGACAATGTCTTCTTTTTTTATGATCTAAAGTTAGTAAGCTACAATGACTTTCACCTGCCAGATTGTTTTTATTTGAAAATCATGAAGCTCTCAGAAACACATTCTCTTGTTTACGTCGCTGTTGCTTTGTTCCCTTTTTAAAAAAAAAATGCTTCTGTGTTTTCTGCATTTTAACATAATGTTGATTTAAAAAATGTCAGCACACATTACAACTTGTGGATTTGGAGAAATATCAGGAATTTCCACTAATTAGTTAGATTCAATTGTGTTCTGAGAGAAAACTAGACTTCTGCACCTCCTCATGGCTCTGACGGGAGACTTTGGCCAATCACAGGTCATTTCAGAGAGAGAGTGTTCCTATTGGCTGTCCATTCAACGGAGGCAGCTGTCAATCACTCGCGAACTCCGATCAAACTAATGGTCAAACTAGGCAGTGCTGATCAGATATGAATCAATATTCTGTTACTGTAATGACTATTTGTCTCCTCAAATGTTTTCAGAAACATCTTGTAGTGTACTGTTTAGCTGTAAAATGAGAAAGTTTGTGACCCGGCAGCCATGTTGAGATCTGTTGAGGAAATACCAAGCACCGCCCACCAACCGGAGCACACAGAACACTGCAAGATGTTTCTGAAAACATTTGAGGAGAGAAATAGGCATTACAGTACTATATATCTATATTTATATATCTATATAGATATATATATATTTATATATTCATTTATATATATATTTATATGTATATATATATATATATTTATTTATATATTTATTTATATATGTTTATATTTATTTATATATGTATATATTTATTTATATATATGTATATATATATTTATTTATTTATATATATATGTATATATATATATTTATTTATTTATATTTATTTATTCAT
>CAKALU010041282.1:0-23151 GCA_916700995.1 Hozukius guyotensis
TAGAAACCTAAAATACAAGTATGCACCTGAAAAAGCACGATAGGTCCTCTTTAAAGAGGTTACTTCCCCAAACAAAAGACACAAAAGAGTAGGGAAGAGTAAATCATGTAGGGCTGCCCACTCTTGAGTAAGATTTCTTTAGTCAATTCGTTTTTTTTAATGCTTTTTTCATGCTGAATGACTTTTTCCAAGAGACTTTTGAGCACATCTCTGGTAAACACAAGATTTAAAAAAAAAGATTTTGTGTGATTCTTTGTGGAGAAACTCTGTTTCACAAATCTGTTGACAACTAATCGATTAGTCAACAAAATCGTTAGTAAACTAAGAATTTCTTTGGTCGAGGACGACCGAGCGAGTTTTTGACGCTCAAAATTTCCTGAGGAGGACCCCCCGACCCCCCATTTCATATGTGTCCACCCAATGTTGAAATGAAATCAACGCCCTTGAGGCTAACTCGCTAAACTAAGACTAAGAAACATCAGCATGTTAGCATTGTCATTGTGATCATGCTGACGTTAGCATTTAGCTGTGGACTCTTTGTTCATTTATTACTAAAATGATGGTTCTTTGACTCCGTCCAATGATGTTTAACTCAACCAATGAGGTTATTTCTGCTGCAGGAGGCCTGTCTATCCAGGAACACATAAGGCGACAGGATTGGACTCTTCATTGGCTGCTGGAGCGATGTGGGAACAGGTACCAGGTTATGACCAACCAGTCCAGGGCCTCGGAGGCTCAGCTTACAGAGCTCTTTGAGAAGATCCAGAAGATGATGGAGACTTACATGCGTCCCAGGGAGACGCGGGACAGGATGTACACCCAGCTGAGACGAGACGTGAGCATAAAGGAGGCGAGGAGAGCGCAGGGAAGACAAGAGGAGATAGAAATGACAGTGATGCATGATGTGCATGATGGAAGGCCAGGACAGAGGAAGCAGATGGCCTCAGGATGGCCATATATGCCCAGAGGTAGGTATGAACTATGTGTTTCTAATAGGGCTGTCAATCGATTAAAATATTTAATTGCACAGTTCTTATCTGTTCAAAATGTACCTTAAAGGGAGATTTGTCAAGTATTTAATAATTTATCAACATGGGAGTGGACAAATATGCTGCTTTATGCAAATGTATGTATATATTTATTATTGAAAATCAATTAACAACACAAAACAATGACAAATATTGTCCAGAAACCCTCACAGGTACTGCATTTAGCATAAAAAATATGCTCAAATCATAACATGGCAAACTCAAGCCCAACAGGCAACAACAGCTGTCAGTGTGTCAGTGTGCTGACTTGACTATGACTTGCCCCAAACTGCATGTGATTATCATAAAGCGGGCATTTCTGTAAAGAGGAGACTCGTAGGTACCCAGAGAACCCATTTTTCATTCACATATCTTGAGGTCAGAGGTCAAGGGACCCCTTTGAAAATGGCCATGACAGTTTTTCCTCGCCAAAGTTCTTGGTACCAATGGATTCATTAGGTTTTCTAGTTTCATATGATGCCAGTCTAGCTTTAAAACTGAGCCCGCTACAACTTAAAAATTGCAAGTTGCGTTAATGGGTTAGAGAAATTAGTGGTGTTAAAATGAATTTGCGTTAACACGTTATTATCGCTTTAACTTTGACAGCCCTAGTTTCTTATTTTGCCCATAATCCGCAAGCCAACAACTGGAATAAGTTGTGTAAAATGTGAAAACCACTTCGCTGTGTGTCACTGCAGGATTCCCAGCAGAGCCGGTTGGTGTTAAGCCTGCTCTTGGCCTCGTCCTGCTGGGAAGGAGGAAGTCGGGAAAGAGCTCAGCAGGGAACATGATCTTGGACAGTGAAGAGTTTCAGGTGGACGTAAAGACCATCAGGTGTTCTGTAGGCCACGGGGAAGTATCAGGGTGGCCTGTCACGGTGGTGGACACCCCCGGGTGGAGTCTCTTTGGTTTGGCCAATCCCAAGCAGGTCAGGATGGAGATCAGTCGGAGTTCTTGCCTCTGCCCCGAGAGGAGCAAAGTGTCCTTCGTGCTGGCTGTACCGGTGGGCTCGTTCAGAGAGAAAGACAGGAGAGCCGTGGAGATGTACCACAGCGTTTTAGGGAATGATGTATGGAGAAGCACTGTGGTGTTGTTCACCTATGGAGGGGAGCTGAGAGGGAGGACAGTGGAGAAACACATCGAGCAGAAAGGAGAGCCTCTACGGTGGGTGCTGGACAGATGTGGCCACCGGCATCAACTGTTAGATACAAATACAGGAGACAAGAGTCAAGTGAAACAGCTGCTGGAGATGGTGGAGAAACTATAGGAATGATAGAAATATGACTAAAAATCACTTTAAACATGCATATTAATGTGAATAATAATACTGTATAGCTCTCTAACAGTGTGAGCCAAGGGTTTTTAGCCTGTAGAATATCATACAGGTATAATTCTATCAGAAAGTATCATTTGGCTGTCAAATTTGGTACTGCACATGGTAGAATCACACTTTAGTGATATAATTCATCTCAACCGGCTCTCTTATCAGATTAACACCACAGAGACACACACCAGTTTCTTTTGATGGATCGCTCAGTAATCATTATGGAAGTATATACATTATATATATATATGAAATTAAATTAACTCATAAGAGACATGCTGAGGTAAAAAACTAGAAATACTTGAAAATCAATATTCAAGATAATGTATATATATATTTATATGTATATAGCTATTACTGTACATCATTTCTGTATATCTGAATAAAGTTATGGATCCAAACTCAATATTATCTTCATGCATTAAATATGAAAACAATCAAAGGTTCAAAATGCCTCTCTGTCAATCAATATATAGAGAGTTAGTTTTCTTTTTTTTGGGAGTGTATTTTCAGTTCAATTCAATTTATTTTTATATAGCGTCAAATCATATCAAGAGCAGGTCTAGTATATATATATATATAAATATATATATATATTAATAAATATAAATATAAATATGAATATATATATATATATATTAATAATTATAAATATATAAACATATATATATATATATATATACAACTATATACAACTACAGTATATACTTCCTAATGAGAACAGGACTAGGGTCGTGTCGCAGAAGGTAACCCGCAAATTGCAAAATCTGATCTGAGATCTGCAAAAACTTGCAGAAACTCTCGCGAGACTCTCTGCTCGACGCCCTATCCTAACATTAACCATTCGAGATCGATGCCTGATCTTAACTATCTCGCGAGAGTTTCCCCAGCTTGCGGGTTCCTTTCCAGACACACTACCCAGAGGACTGGTGAGTATCTCTGACACAGGCTGCAGGACGCTGCAGGAGGTAGATAACTCCAGAAGGAGGCAGTAAGGCAACACGAAGGACGCAAGCTGCCGACAAAACCAACAGAAGAAGAAGAATTATCTAAATAAATGTTGTGCATATGACGGGGAAGTCCAGTCAGGACCAGCCTGTTGTTGACTGTCACAGTGTTTAGTCTCTGGAGCTGGTCAGCATGGTGTTGTAGCTGCTAGAGTTACACGTTACAGGAAGAGGTCTACTAGATGATGTATACTGCCTTGCTGTGTGGAGCTGTGGTGTTTCCGGGTCTCTTCTACAGCTTCAGCAGAGTACTGAGATACTCTCTGACCCAGTGGAGCGATGCTGACGTGATGTCTGTCAGTGAGAGGTCAGCAGCACCAACACCAGCAGCTCATACACCAGACTCCTTTAACATATGCAGCACTTTATATATAATCCTACTTTTTTACCTGTTTAAATGCGTGATGGAGATTTACTTACTATTCTATATTAGTTTATATAAATAGCTGGTAAATTCGGCCCTCATATAGGGGCGGTGTTATGAGCTGTATGAAAAGTTTACTCAATTATTCATATGTCATGTGTGTAATATGTCGACCGAAGACACCACATTAGACCTCTGAAAGGAGTCAGTAAACTGGGAAAAAGAAGTTTGGAAACTTGTGTTTGGTGGATTATTTCTCTGTTGTTACAATGCTAATTGGCATTGTATTTTACATCGTTGGAAAGCCTGTTTATTTACCTTCACAATGATGTCCAACTTGTAAGGATCATGCATTTGTGGGATGAGCAGCACAGCTGATTATGTGGGTAGCGCCCAAGAAACTTTACATTTGGCAGAGCATTTTGGCAAATATTTATTTTTTTCCCCAGTTAATTTAAGTAATAATTTATGATGTGTGCATTGGTGCCGATAAGCAAGATACCAAATAAATCTGCATGTATTTCAAAGGAGTGTCGTGTAATTGTCTTTGTGGTCTTTCCTGTCTTTCCTCATTGCTGACTGTGTTTCTTCAGGCTGGTTTCCTCCGTCCATGCATCTCTGGCTACTGCAGCTGGAGTCACAGTGGTGACGTCCTGCAGGGATGTGATGACTGACAGGTAGGAGAGGCACGATCCAATTCATACTATACAAATGGGTGTTTCCCATATGTAAAAAGAGCTAATTCAATCATGATATGACATTATTTCAAATGGAATTGCTTCATATACATATTACTTTACAAAAAATTCAAATTAATTTTTTGTTTACAAATCATTTATATGATTTTTTTCATCTAAATGAGTCCTTACAGCAACACTGATCAAATGCCATAGTCAAAGTTTTATTCAAAGCGAAACTAATCTGGTTTCTATGGAAACAGTTAAAGGGACTGTTTGTAAGAATCAGAAATTGCTTGTTAACAGCGACACCTGTGGCCGTTAAGTCAACGAAAGTCAGCGTCCTGTTGCTCGCGCTTGCCTGTGTGCATGCGCTAACTGAATGTGAGCGAGCGAGCATCCGTCAAAAGAGTGAGGCGACGCACATCAGCTAAAACAACAATATCACTCTATATTTCAGCTGCTTGGCAGTAATGTTAGCTGACCAGACAAAGGTCTCTCCATGAATCACTGCTGATCCTAGTGTTGGCTTTTCCTGCTTCAGCCTCCCGACCGCGGTCGGAGGGAGACACCGGCACCTGGTCGGAGACGATAAAGTAACTCGCTGCGGAGCCCCGTCACTTCACAAGACACGGGAAACCTCTGTTGGTCTGGAGGAGCTGCAGCAGTTATTTCTGCACAAACGTCCACTGTACATTCACTAGATATTCTCAGAGCTAAACTAACTCTTCTGCAGTGTGTAGTGTGCACGCATGCACGTGTAGAGGTGGAGCGAGCTGAGCGAGAACGAGCGTGCAGCGGATCAGAGGACAGCAGAGACTCCGGCCCTGGAGACCAAAGCTACGGTCTCCCCCGCGTCCTCCGACCGCGGCCAACACTGTTTAACAGACGGGCTTCACTAGATACAACCAAGAGGTTTTGGTGCTTCCGTGTAGTTGTGTTGGAGTCTGAGTCTGAACAGCGTAGCCACACGCGAGCACGCATGGGACACCGACCCCGGGTGATTTATACGTGTAAGAAGTTACAAACAGTCCCTTTAACAGGTGAGCACATGGATGACAGGTTGGGCCGCCCACATAGGTGACCCTCAAGATCACCTTTTCTTCTGAAGTCTTTATTGTGTGTCCTCACCATACAGCTTAGTGATTGTGTATTTTGAACTACATTTAAAAAAATAACTTAATATTACTGTTGAATTCATGTATATTAGATTCTAAGAGTCAAAGCTAATGTAGCAGACATTGCTAGCTGCCATTTATCTGCAATATTAGCAAACATGTCAATTCCACAACATGTCTTTAAGGACATTAGACATTAGAATTGTACTATCTGTCATAAAAAACAACATATTTGATTTTATTTTTGTTTAAGAAGACTGACATCTGTGGTTACTGTCTAAATTTTTCAGGGTGTAGAGAAAATTGTGAAATCCCCTATTCACATTTTTTTTTTTATATCAATATTTACAATGATGCACAAAGCTGGATGAAAATGAATTTAAATGTTTTAAAAAATATTATAGAATTTTAAAAAAGCAAAATGTATAAAGTGAACATTGTAATGTTGCCGTAAGGACCTTTAGTGAGAACAAGTGATGGGAAAATATCTGAGTTTGAAGACCATTTACTCTCTGAGCTAATTAAAATCACAATGAATTAGTTCATGCATTCTGTGTCACTAAAGCTTTTGTGGCAAAACAACATACAAGACAGTAAGTTTACTGTCTTTTCACATCAGATTTATTTTCTGCATATTAACGATGTTAATTCAGTGAGAATGCTTGCTGTCTCACCATACAGTCACTGGCTGGTCAATGCGTTCGCTTTGTTCGGAGCTCCCTACATGGCCTTCGACATCTATGCCATGTATCTGAGCCACTACCACACTCAGAGGGTCAGAGGTCATCCCAGTTCCTCCGGCGGCCACTCTCTTCAGACAGTGAAGGCTTTCCTCTTTAGGGACTGGATGTTGGTCCTCCATCACCTGGTGCTGCTGCTCATTTTCATGCCCATCACTCTGGTAAGTATGCGGAGGGATCACTGTCACAGTGTGTTTATAGAAGGGATTGGTCAGCTTGGTATGAACACACATACAGTATCGGGGCTGACTGCTCCGTGTGTCTGATTTGCAGTTCTTCAGAAGGGGCCTGGGTGATTTCTTCATCGGCTGCTTTTTCACCACAGAGTTCAGCACACCTTTCGTCTCCATAGGAAAGATTCTCATCCAGGTAAACTATATAGACAACATCATCAAAATTGAGATTTACAACCATTAAGCTGTTACACGGCCCCTAGCGGCACGTGAAGTTTTGCATATTTGAAAGTCTGAAGAAAATACCTAGCTTATTCCAGCTTCTTCTGGTTCATGCCCACTCTGTCTCAGTGACGGTATTTCACACTTACATTCTGATGTGTCATTTCCTGTGGGCACATCTCCCATCAGTGACTCATCAACACTAGTTGAATTTTGGAAAACTGGCAGTTGTGGGAGGTAGAAAAGGAGGAGGAAGAGTGGGTTGTCCACTGATCCATCGGTTCTCTATGGAGGACGGAACCTGCCAAAATAAAAAATAAATGAATAAATAAATGACTCGATAAATATGTCATTAAATGTAGCAAAAATTATATTAAAAATAAATGCAGCCATTAATTGATTGATAAAATGTGATATAAATTGATATTTCTGTTTTAATTTGCTTCTTTATTTATTTGTATTAATTCATTTATTTATTTTTTATTTTTATAAATTTTTAGATGTATTTATTTATTTTTGCATGTATTTATTTATTTATTTTTGCAGTTATTTTTATTTTTTTTATATTAATTTTTAAATGTATGTATTTATTTATTTATTCCCCCAAACTTATTTATTTCTGTATTCTTTTCTTTATACATTTCTTCATACATGTCTTTTTACATTTTTGCCTCATTATGCAAATATTATTTTCAATAAACAATTAATGCAAAAATAAATAAATTAAGTAAAAATGTAATAAAAATAAATACATACATAAATAAAAGGGAAAATTAAACCAAAGAGTAAATAAATAAGGGCATTAATACAAACATTAATAAATAAAGAATCAAATTAAAACAGAAATATCTTTATGTCACATTTTATCAATTAATTAATGGCTACATTTATTTTTAAAACTATTTTTTGCTATATTTAATGACATTTTTATTTATTGAGTAATTTATCTATTTATTCATTTAATTTTTTATTTTGACAAGTTCCGTCCTCCATAGTTCTCCTGTCCACATGTCAAAGTGGGCCAGACCCTGAACCCCAAATTGCTCCCAATGGTCAGATTGGTTGTTGTATTCTTCCTCCAACTTGTTCATATTCTTTCCTCCTCTTCCATCCCCTGATATCCAGCTGGGCCTCGATGACACCAGGATGTACAGAATCAACGGCATCATTGTCCTCCTGTGTTTCTTCACGTGTCGGATCTTGGTCTTCCCCTTCATGTACTGGATGTACGGCCGGCAGTTTGGCATTCCCCTGCACAGAGTGGCCCTCCATCTGCCTCTGCACTGCAACGTGGGTAACCTGGTGGTCCTGGCTCCACAGATCTACTGGTTCATCCTGCTGCTGAGGAAAGCCAACAAACTCTACCTGCGACGGGAGAGAGGGAAGGGAGACGCAAACAAAGACAGGCCCAAGACAGACTGAGGGGTCCAGCTGGTTATTAAAACACCTGCTAGTATTAGGGCCACTGTTGGGGAATTTCTTTTTTGAGAGTAAGTAACATTTTTCTAATAATCTTCTGCAAAATAGTTATAATCTTAGTGCCTTAAAGTGCCTTCTATCAGTACAGAAGCTGGCAAAACAAACCTGTTCCACTACGGTCCTGGAACGATCTGCAGGCCAAGCTCAAACACGAGACCCTCATGTCTTTAAATGATTTTAAACTTAGAATAAAGGAAGCGGTCACTGCTAGCTGCAGTTGCTTCAATTAACTAACAAACACATGACCAAAATGCTGCCTTGTTAATGGACCGTATGATGTATTTTAGCATACCTATTGTTGCCGCTGTGATTCTATGTCGTTGTCTTGTTATGTGTTGGATGCTGCTATTTGGGGTTGTCGGAAAAATTCTAATCTTTTTCTTGAAATATTCAGTTTTTCTTGTAAATTTGACCTTTATTCTCAAAACTTCTTTCCCTCAAAGTTAACTTCTGTGAATCCTATTTTTTCCTCAAAATTTACTTTTTACTGAGAAACTTTTTTTTAAACTTAATTTTCAGAATATTATTACTTTTTCCTCAAAGTATTAATTTTTTCCACCTTATTCTCAGATTTTTTTCCTTGACTGTGGCCCTAATATATCACGATACAGAGAAGTTTGGTGTTTGTCCTGCACTACCTATCATTATGTAGCTTTTTTAAAGAGGCTGTATGTAAGTTTTTACACGTATAAACGCGTTTTAATCGTTTTCTATTGCTAGTGTGTGAACAGGTTGTAACCTCACCTAAAAAATGAGACCTTCCGTTACTTTCTGGGTTTCCTTTATCAGCCTGTAAACTGCTTTTAATGTGAAAAACCCGGGCCCATTTTCCTGGGAACATCCAATGGATGTGATGTCATGCTGCGTGAGTGCCTTTTTAACAAGCAATTTCTGATTCTTACATCCAGCCCCTTTAACTGAATTTTGATTGTCAGCTGTTACTATGTGTAACTACTAGGGTAACTGTTTTAAATGTTGTGTTACCGTGCACTGTTAAAGCTTTACTATTTGCAGAGAATATTTTTTGTACCAATAAAACAAATTAAATTACGTATTGATAGTAATTCTGTGTATGCAGTGGTAACGTATGCATACACACATGCATCCTAAAAACACGAGGTGGCCCAGGTTAACAGTACATACATTTGTAATTAAATTAAAACATACTATCTGAGCCACCACATCCTGCTCAAGAACCTCTAACAGTTCAGTTTCAGAGTAGAAATATGAATATTACTGAAGCAGCACAAAAAGACATTTGCTGTGAAATATCGGCTTTTTATTCACTCAGATTCCATACCCATCACTTTGTAATAACTTCCTAAATTAGCTAAGTGCAGTGTATGACCTTAACAGAAATGATAACCTTATTTTATCAGAAGACATGCTCAAAATCTCCAGAGAGAATCTGAGCGTATGAGAACCCAAATTCTTCGGGTGGAATACGGATGAAAAAAATCGTTGCTTCTTAAGCTGCCGACGACACGAGCTGAGCGATCTTCTGCTGCAGGACGGCCTTCATCTCCTGGTTCTCCAGGTTGTCTGTGATGGTGGAGAAGAAGTGGCGGGTGTTGTCGCTCTCCAGCGGGCTGCTGCTGTGTGGGAAAGCGGCCATGATGGCCTCATAGTGGCTGAGGATCTCCAGACTGGACAGGAACAACGGTTCACTCTGGCCTCCTGGCATCATCACCTGGGAGGAGGACATTTAACCACTGAGACCTTCATCCACATTGAGGAAAATTAATACTTTAGGAGGAGTCTATTCTGAACGTTTTGCCATCAAAATAAAATAAAACATAGCTAGTTTTGACATTCAATAACTCAGTTTTTAGGGCTGTCAAAGTTAATGCGTTAATAATGTCTGCAAATTGGTTGCAACGCCACTAATTTCTTTAACACATTAACGCAACTTGCGATTTGTAGGTTGTACCGGGCTCAGTTTTAAAGCTAGATACTGGCATCTTATGAAACTAGGAATCCATTGGTACCAACTATGTCAGAGCACTAAGGAGGTTAAATAACGCTCCAAAGTTACGCTACATTTTGGTGAGAAAAAAACTGTCATGGAGATTTTCAAAGGGGTCCCTTGACCTCTGACCTCTGACCTCAAGATATGTGAATGAAAATGGGTTCTATGGGTACCCACGAGTCTCCCCTTTACAGACATGCCCACTTTATGATAATCACGTGCAGTTTTTGGCAAGTCATAGTCAAGTCAGCACACTGACACACTGACAGCTGTTGTTGCCTGTTGGGCTGCAGTTTGCCATGTTATGATTTGAGCATATTTGTTATATTAAATGCAGTACCTGTGAGGGTTTCTGGACAATATTTGTCATTGTTTTGTGTTGTTAATTAATTTCCAATAATAAATATATACATACATTTGCATAAAGCAGCATAATTGCCCACTCCCATGTTGATAAGAGTATTAAATACTTGACAAATCTCCCTTTAAGGTACATTTTGAACAGATAAAAAATGTGCGATTAATCGTGATTTAATATGTTAATCTATGGACAGCCCTATTAGTTTTACATTTAGATTTGCATGGTTCTTTTTTTTTGTTGTCTGTTGCGGTGGTTACACAAATAACCCTAGCTCTATGATCTTTAGCTCGACCTTCCAGCCAATCAGAATGCAGACTTCTCCGTGGCAACGGTATTAATAACTCTTACCTGGATGTGCTGAACATGGCAGAAGAGCTGGCTGAGTACAAAAAGGACTTCTTGGCTGGGAACTATCTCCATCTCCTCCTCCATCTGGGACTCTCTGGATTTCAGAGGAGAGCATTCTGCTTGTTGAAGGTCTTTGGACATTTTAGGAGCTCTGAGTGAAGAGTCGGAGTCTCTAGACGCTGGTGTTTTAGGAGACGCTGAAGCAGAGACGGTCAACGCTCCAGATGAAGGAAGAGGCAGCTTGGCTCTTAGGGAGTTGATCATCTCCCTCACGGCGTGGGCGTATAACCTGCTGACGTGTGCCCAGCCGTCCGCTGCGAGCCAGTGGGAGCAGCTGGACCCGCAGAGCAGCTGAAGGACTCGAAGCAGGAGGACAGACAGGCGGAGCTCACATGAAAAACTCCTCAGATCCAGGAGGGGCAGGTAGTCCACGTACTCGAGCGAGAAGGGAACGTGGAGGCGACCGGAGGTGATCAGCTCCCTCAGGGCTCTCAGCAGTCTGGTCCACTGGGAGACGGAGCACCAGGGCAGGGTCTGGGTCAGGGCCACCAGCAGGCCTTTGCTGAACATGCCGACGTGGTCGGGCCGGCTCTGGTCCAGAGAGAGACGGGACAACATGGTGGACTGCAGGGAGTCTGATGCAGAGCAGCACTCCATCCAGGCCAATAGACCTGTACCCTGGCCATACTGAGGCAGGTCCAAACCGGACCACTCCTACAGAGATAGGAACAAAGATATATCAGCAGGAATAGTTTAGTACTTGTTGCAGGGGCGGAGCTAGATGTTGTAAATATTCAGGGCTCAGCCCAAATCTAGGGGTGTCCGGGGGGTATCCTCCTGTTGTTTTTTCCCATTTACGGCAGCTATGTGCACTATTTTTCAAGACATTTGATAATAGAATGCCTAAAAATCGGTACATCATTTGGGAAAAACCTGATAGTATCCAAGGAAAAAAACACTCTGTGGAGCCTGCATCATATTTTGTATCTAATTGTTCTCCAACTGTCTTCATCATTTTGAAACCATAACACAACAGATGTTGAGGATGACTCATTTTCACTCCTGCCACCCAAAAAGAGGCAACATTGTCTGATGTTACTATTTTTAGGTGACATAGGTTGGGTAGGCATTATGGCTTTCCTGGATATTGCGGCTGCAGTCCAGAGTAGAAGAGTAATATACTGTATATTAGTCGACAAATAGTCAAACAAAACTGCACTGAATTCAGATGAAGAAGAACCTTATTTTAAGTCTTATTTCGATGCAAAGATTTAATTAGCAGGAACGTGAAAGTGGAAGCAGTGCTCTGTTGATTTCATTTTGGGTAGAAAGTTTCATTTTGCTTCTAGGAGATGCACGGTGAACGAGGAGCAGTCTTATTTTGTTGTTGCAAATATTTGTACACTAGCAGGAATATACAGTATAGCACGACATGGAAGTGAAAGCAGTGCTCTGTTTATTTAAATATAAAAGTGCAATAAAAATAATTAAAATCAATGAATAATCACGATAAATAATCATGATCTAAATAAATGTGATTCTCATTTTGGCCATAATCGTGCAGCCCTAGTAGGAGTTTGCGTAAACAGCATTACTAATCTTGAAACCTATTTGAAACATGAAAACGACACGAAAGATGGACTAAAAAAAAAAGAATGGTCAAAATCAAAGCACTAGAGGCCGTGATACCCTGACCTGAAATCCCAAAACACTGCATCCTACATTTCCCATAATGCAACATCTTTCATTAGGGCCTCCCTTCCTGGTAAACACCCTATTTTTTTAACACAGACTTCATGTTGAAAATGTGAGGTCTCCAAGCCTAAACTGAGATAATCCTGATGACATCACTGTGACATCATCAGGGTTATTTTATCAGACTTGACAAAGCTCTCCAGGACCACAGAAGACATCATACAATGTGTAAAATGTAAAGTGGTGGCGTTCACGCTTTGCTCGGTGCAGCGAAAAGCTGTTGTTGCACCGTACAAGCCATTGGAAATAATGGATTACAGAGCACAGTTGCCGCGTTCTGTGCGAAAGGCCCATTATAGTTCAACATAACAGACAAGTATGTTGCATTGAGGCAGGAAGTCTTGGTTTGTGGGGATCTAACGCACGGTGATACCGTCGTGATGTCTTTGCACATCTTATTGCCCTTGAAAGAAACTCGAGATTGAAACAAACCCAGATGAGTTCTTACCTGCTCGGGTAGATCGCACACAGCCAGCAGAGACGAGGGAACCTCGTTTTTAAAGTGTTCCCCCCAAACGGGCTTCAGGTGGAACCGAACGGTCCAGTCCAGTTCCTCCATTTTGTTGTAGAGCCAGAACAGAGCTCTGGACCAGCTGCTGTGGGCCGCCAGCACCTCCGCACCCACCACCTGCCCCACTGTGGACAGCACCGACACCAGCAGCTCCTTGGTGTCCATGGACCAGTGGTGGACGGTGCCCTCTGGTGGCTGCTCCCAACACCTGGCAGAGATTTCCATGATGTTAGGCAAGAGTCTGGCGATACGATACGTATCATGATACGGGGGTTACGATTCAATATATTGCGTTTTATTTCAATATAGTTTTAGGCAAACTGTCACAGTATAAAGAACACACCACCATATGCATAAATATAAACCATAGTATATAAAAAGTTTACCTTTTTTATGCAATCAGAACAGTGGGTTTACATTTGCATTTGTCACAGTCCCTGTAACATCCAAATAGGGCTGCAACTAACAATTATTTTCATTAATCTGTTGATTATTTTATTGATTCATTGATTAGTTGTTTGGTCTATAAAATGTCAGACAATGGTGAAAAATCAGTGTTTCCCAAAGCCCAAGATGACGTTCTTAAATGTCTTGTTTTGTCCACAACTCAAAGACATTCAGTTTACTGTCATAGAGGAGGAAAGAAAACTGAAAATATTCACATTTAAGAAGCTGGAATCAGAAAACTTTGACTTTTTTTTCTTAAAAAATTACTCAAACCGATTAATCGATTATCAAAATAACTGGGTGATTAATTTAATAGTTGACAACTAATGGATTAATCGTCGCATCTCTACATCCACATCATAGCATGACTTTGAGAGGAATAAAGTATTGACCGAGTTCATCTTTGCATGTAAACAATTAATTCAAAATCAATACAGTGTCACAAAACATGATATCACGATATTCAATATTTTCTATATTTTCTTACACACCTACATGATATGTGTTGAAATCAAATAATAGAAGGTTTGTGGATCTGGATTAAAGGTCATGAGAACACACATCTTACAAACCTGAGAGTCTGGTTTTGCAGCTGGGCCAGGACATAGAGAAGAGGAAAGGGAGAGCAGTCCAACACCCAGTGAGGAGATGAGGCTGCTTCCTGGACGTCCACAGACAAAGCAGCGTGGAGAAGCTGCAGACTCAGTTCTATATCGAAGGAGCTTTGACCTGGAAGAAAACACAAAGAATCGAAATGATGGTCTTTACATAAACACATCATGTAAACAAACGAGACAAGACAAGGAACCCTTAAAGCTGCACTAATCAATAAGTTTAACAATGGATCATATGACCACATATAATGCAGCGGTTCTGTGTGGTGCGCAGGTGACAACGAGTAACGGGGGAAAAATTTGATGTGAAACTAATGTTTTGACGTTGGAATCTTTTTCCCGGCGGTACAGTAAACAAACTGTCCTCCACCGTGCTTCACTCAGATAGAAAATGGACAGATATTTGACAGGGATGAAAAGAAAAACAGGCGATGCTTGCGAGACGAACAACAGAACGTGCTCACCTGACAGTAATCAACCAAAAAAACAAGACTTGAAGAAAATATGTCGAAGCCGGTCTTACTGTTGGGTTCACAGTGAATGCGAAGGGACCAGTGGGTATTTTATGTCTGAAAACTCTGGCAGCTGATAGCATGAGATCCAACAAATTAAGAAGACCCTTGGAAACTTTACATCCCAGTCACGTCACTCGAGTTTTTTCAGAGAAAACTCGGTGGACACCTTTAGCAGGAACAAAGCTTTGTTTTGTAGTGAAGTGATTGCAAATGTCATTTTTTGAAAAAGAGCACAGACTGAAGGAGCAATCTGGTGACAAATGTCACAAAACGTGGTTTGATAGAGTTGATGTTCCTACTTTTATTTGTATTACTTCAATACACAAGTTAAACTTGGCCCATTCCGTCATCATTTTGTTGGGGGGGTGCGGGTATTGACAGAAAAAGTTGGAGTACCACTGATATAATGAAAGGTGTAGCTTGTAGTGACATACCCACAGAAAACTATCACCCTACTCCGCAGCTCCACGGTGCATTAAGCATCTTTCAGCTTATTGTTTAGGTTTTACAGCCCACAGCTCCACATAGTTTCGGTTCAGTCTCATCGCTCTCATTAAACTTGTGGTTTCACACGGGACACCAACACCGGTCTCCTGGGCGAAAGTCCTGTGTTTTTTGACCCACCCATCCACCCTGACCTCCTCCCTGAGCTGCATTCGCCGCTCTTTATTCTTCCCGGTTCACAATTATGTGGATTACATACGAACTGATTTCGTGCTGACCATCATATATTTTTTTTTTTTAAATTTGTGTCTATGTGCACAAATCAATACATTCAATTTTGTGACTATTTCACGAGCTGCTGTGCGACTGGGCTGTTGGGCGGACTTCTGAGTTAAGAGTATTTTAAACCAACGCTGATACTTCTTGAAGGAAACTGATGAAAGACAATATAAAAATAGTAAGCTGTGGTCTTTAATACTAATCCATTCATTAAAAAGGACAACCTCAGCATCACACTGGTCTAGCTGTCTCATTAACATGTCATTATAGTTGCATAAGTGCACTAACAAACAGAGACACTTCCCTAAAAGATTCCTAAAGTAAGATGAAATAGACACATTAGCTTTAAAGCATAAACATCACGGGACACTCACCCGTAGCGGAGAGGTTAGGCAGGACGAAGATGTTCACGACCTCTTGAGGAGTCAGAAAGCTTTCCCTCCTTTCTTCTTCTCCCTCGGCGGTCGCGACAGGCGTCATCAGCAGACCCAGGTACTTGAGGAACTGCTCCTTCTCATTGGCTGACAGTGATTTGGTCTTGATCATCTCCTGTAGACACCTGCAGAGTAGCGTGCTACCGCTCAGAGCCTCCTTTCCTTCATCTGTACTTTCCCCCGCCTCTCTGCTTTCATCTTCATCACTTCCAGCTTCATCTTTTCTTTCCCTGTGTCCTCTGAGTCCAGGCAGCTGCTGCAGGATCTTAGCCATGAGAGAGAAAGCACCTTTATTGAAAATAGCTGAGTGACAACAAGACCTCAAAGCCGCTTCTGGGTTCTGAAACGCAACCCTGGCTACTAAAGACGCCGCTGTGTTCAGATTGCCCTGCGTCGCCGCCACTGCCGACGCTCCGCCGCCTCCTTGGATGATGCAGTTGAAGGCCATGTTGAGCTCCTGTTCGAACCCTTCGGTCACAGCGGAGGGGACGGAGCACCCAAAGAACCCCCTGCTGGACAGTCTCAACATGGCAGCCAACGCTTTGTTCTTGTCTTCTAAGGAAAGCGCAGAGAAAATGTCTGCGGTGACTTTCATCAGCTTCCTGCACTGGCTCACGTTCGTGCTCTCGCTGTGGAGTTTACTCATGAGGGTGGTGGTCAGTTTGATCAGCGTGTCGTGCTGCTGGAAGGACGCCTGGTTCTTTTCCAGGCAGTCCATCCAGAGCTCACCAGAGGCAGCCCAACTCTGCTCACTGGCAAATAACGCCGCAAAGCTCTGATGGTCCGCCAGGCGGTGATTGATGATGATGGCGGTGACCCTCGCGTTCACCTCGGGGGTGCTCTCTGTGGCAGGGAAAGCCAGCGACTCCAAAAAACCTCTGAGTATATTCTTCTCGGTCCCTTGATCATCCATTTCAGTCACAGTTTCGGGCACTTCCGCTTTCTGTAGAGCTGCCAGGACTCTCTGGACACTTTGTTCTAGTTTAAATGCGGAGTAGCTAGGATTACACACTTTCAGGAGCCCGCTGTTCTGCCAAAACTGAGCGAGTTCTGTTATAATCTTCAAAGCTTCACCAAGCTTCATCTTGCTGGGTTGAAACTGAGACGGTGTGTGAGACGCACGTAGGTCTCTCTGAGCCTCCTGAATGAGTTCAGGACTCAGTTTCTCATCATTCTTTTCTCTGATGCTGACGGCTTTGGACAGGACGTGCATCTTCTCTTCGGTGGGAAGTGCGACTTCTTGGTCTATCATGAAGGCTGTGTAAAGAGCATCAAGAGAAATGGAGAGGGCCTGGAGGCAAAGGTCGGTTGTAGATATGTCATCTTTTGTGTCTTTAAGTGCGTGAAGGAGAATGTGCAGGACATCAGCGGTTGGCGGCGATGCCGGTAGATCTGACGCGTCTAGCTTTAACCTCTTGGCGGCCTGAGGGGACAGACTGGAACACTTGGACGAGAGACGGGCAGACTGTCTGGCGAACATCGTCTCTATGCTGTCCTCTCCTCCCGCTTTCTGCTCATCTCTGCCTTTCCACAGTTCCCACCACACCTCCAGAAAAAGTCGAACATCATCCTCTCTAGTAGGGCCGCTCCTCACGTGTTGCACGAGCCGTTCGAGCTCACTACAAATCTGAGATTGAGGAAGATGCAAGAGGAAATGGGCAAATGTTTGAGCAGCTGCCATCGACCTCACCACTTCCAGCAGGACAACACGGTTGACCTCCGGGAGGCCGTTCTGGAGGGGGAAGAAAGGGTTCTCCCTCCAGGCCGTCTCTACGTCATTTCCAGTCTCTCTAGACAACACCTTCAGCCACACAGCGCTAACTAGTTTCTTTATCCAGCTGACAGCCGTTGTGGGGGGATGACCACTGAGTTCATCCTGTCCACAGATTTCTCTGACTGCCTCCAGGACCGGATGTCCCACCCTGCTCCAGTCAGCCTTCTGAAGGGAGGACAGGGATGAGGGGAGACACAGTTTATCAGCTAGGAGGAACGCACCCTGAAGAACAGCCGATTCTGAAAGCACAAGAGAGCAGGCGTCAAAACTAAAAAAAGACCAATATTGCTCATTCATTCATTCATTCATGCACAGCTAATCATCCAATTTTGTTGGCTCAAACAGGTAAGAAGACAGCCACGTATACAAGTAGTGATTCAATTAAAGATGACTTTCATTATAGATTAATCTACAGATTAATCGTTTTGTCTATAAACTGTCAGAAGGAGAAAAATGGCCATCATCTGGTCCTAGAGCCCAAGGTGGCGTCAACAAACAGTCCAAAACCCAAAGATATTTAGTGTACTATCAGATATGAAAAAGTTTCATGCAATAACTTCTGTTATGATTTGACGCTATATAAAAATCAATAACTGTAAATAATAGTTTACCATAACTAAAAACGGTTATGGCTTAACCCTCTGAGACCTGCGGGATCACGGGCGATCCCGACCGACTTTACTGTCTTTCAGAGGCTGTAGCATGGCCATTTTCAAAGGAGTCCCATGACCTCTGACCTCAAGATATGTGAATGAAAATAGGTTCTATGGGTACCCACGAGTCTCCCCTTTACAGACACTTTATGATAATCACATGCAGTTTTGGGCAAAAAACATGTACTTTCTTTGAATGCAGTATAAATGTTTTATTTTCGTCTATTCTAAAAATGGTGTATTTGAATATTTCTGCATACCGAGGTCCCTAAACAGTCTTGGAATTACATATATTGGGTATCACTGTAAAGCTGAGACTCTTATGGATTCAATGAGCCCAATCGTTTTTATGTGTGATGATGTTAGTCCCCATAGTAAACATTTCATATAATGAGACCTATTTTTTTTTTAACTTGATGTCACTGTATAAAATGACCTGTGATGACCTCTAGGATAATCACAACCTCATGAAATTTACAGCCACAAACTAGAGACCTAGAGCATTCAGAGGATGGATGGCTTTCCTTGGTAGATGGACAATAAGGGAGTTTCTGGGCAGTTTCCAAAACACAAGTGCTCACCATCTAATCGCCCAAAAATGCAATTCTGCAGAAAAATGTGAAAATGTCAAAAGTCTTTGATCCCAAATCACAGCATGGCTTTTTCTATGGTGTTCCTCAAGGTCTTGGTGTCTTAATGTGATATTTTGGAGGGATTATTGAAGGGATTATAGAAAAATGGTTAAATTTAGCACCAAATCTGTGTAACAAATGGTATCAACCCAAAAATTGCTGCAACAACTTATGAGACATAATAGAGCATGGAGATGACCATCATATATCATCATGTTCTAAACACTCATTTACAATGTATTTTAATTCATTCATTCATTCATGTTTATTTCAAATTAATGACTAGAACAACTTGACACACAGTGCTGCATTAATCTGCAGGTTCTCAGCTTTCAGATGATGTTCACCACTTCTATGTGACATCTACTGTTGACCTGCTATCTCCCCCTAAAGACCCCCTGTATGTACCACCCTAAAAACAGACAATAATGGGTCTATTGTGGGTCTCAGGGGGTTAATTGTTATTCTAATGTGTACCTGTACAGATGATGGGAATCATTGGAAGCTATTTTTCAATTCGGCATTGAACTGATTCATAAAATGTCCATGTTTGATTTTGCTTTTCAGTTATTCTCACAGTCTTAAATAAACAAATAAACAGTGTGAGCTGTTTGTTAAAGCTGATTCTAGATTATAAACACAAATGTGTATTATTTTTGGTGATATACGGTAATGCCGATAAAGAGGGCAGCTTAACAATGAAAGATTTTGAATTAAATGTAGCGTCAAGTCTTCTATATAAGAAAGGGAGTCGTGTTTGATGTCTATATTGTATAAAAAGTGAACATACCTTTGTCCATCTTCAGTGCTTCAGAGCTGACTGCAGGTATAGTCTGCTGTCCAGTTCTCAGGAGCTGTACAACAGTCTGTCTAGTCCACTAAACCACTAGTGCTGCACCATATACCGCAATGTAGCCTGTCAAACAGGTAGAAGTCTGTCAACATAACTCTCTTTTCACACGTTTTCAGCAGCATGTCAACAGTTTCGTATAGAGCGCTTCCGCTGTTCTGCATCAGACAAGAGAGACCCGCTGCTCTCCTCTCAGCTGGTAGGAAGAGTTCACAGCGCCCCCACAGGACGGAGGCAGTACTGCATTACATTCAGGATGGAGGCAGTACTGCAGGACATACAGGATGGAGGCAGTACTGCAGGACATACAGGATGGAGGTAGTACTGCAGGACATACAGGATGGAGGTAGTACTGCAGGACATACAGGATGGAGGTAGTACTGTAGGACATACAGGATAGAGGCAGTACTGCATCACATACAGGATGGAGGTAGTACTGCACGACATACAGGATAGAGGCAGTACTGCATCACATACAGGATGGAGGTAGTACTGCACGACATACAGGATGGAGGCAGTACTGCATCACATACAGGACGGAGAAAGTACTGCATGACATATTCTGTTCCTGTAAATATACATGTGAATTGTGGAAAGATGTCAATAATTTTATACTTGTTAACATTTTCTCAGATTTGCACTGTACTATAGAAATTTTATTTTGTTTGGTTGCTATGATTACAGTGACAAGTTTTTTTATTTTTTTTAAAATTATTTTATTCTTATTTTATTCTAACGTTTTTATCTATTCTTTTGTTATTATACTGTTTAACTTGCACCAACGAAACCAAAGCAAATTCCTAGTGTATACCTCTTACACCTTGCAATAAACACGATTCTGATTCTGACAAAGACAGTAATGCATTTTTTTCGTATTACTTTCATTTTAATTCTCGCGAAGTTCCACATTCACAAGTGTAAATTTACCCCCCAAAAAGCCTAATTTCTTTGTATTTATGAAAGAAATGGAATTAAATCTGTCAACAATTTCTTCCTCACAAAACAAAAAAGCAATGAAAACAATGAATATATGCAATATCTTTAAAGTTTTTAAGTGAAATTATTGTCATACTCTCGCGTGGTCTTTTTTTATTATTATTTATTATTTTTTTTTTTTTATTTATTTATTTTTTTTTATGTTGGTTTTGTTTCATTTCTGTTGTCCTTTTATGTTTGGCACAGCTCTTTGTTTATGTTTTCGCTATGCTTCTTTTATATGTAAATGTTTTTAATGTTTTCTGCTGTTACTATGTATACTGTAATTTTGAAATAAGAAAAAAGAAAAAAAAAAAGTACTGCATGACATACAGGATGGAGGCAGTACTGCAGGACACAGTTAGTGATATTCTATCTGCCTAAAACGTGATGAGAGAGGCAGGCTAAGCAAGTTTCTTTTCCTGTAAAGTGAAAGTGAAAGTCTCTTTTCAACTGTTTGAACAACTCGATGTGCTGCTCGATCAACAAGGAGAGAATTTCTACAGATGAAACATCATGAGACTGATCTTAAAGATACTTAGTTACTTGTATCTGTGTGCAGGTAAGTTGCTGCTTTCAGCTTTGTTACAGATTGTGGCGTTTTTGGAGATAAGAATGAAATGACTACTGCAGTATACTAGCCTATACTACACTATGCTATACTATACTATACTATACTATACTGTATGCAATATATACTACAGTATATGTCTGTACTATATTATACTATACTAATATACTATAGTAGCATATACCACCAGTATACTTTCCTATACTATGCTACTCTATACTGTACTATACTATACTATACACTGTACTGTACAATAATGAACTACAGTATACATCTGTACTATATTATACTGCAATAATATACTCTACTATAATAGCCTATTTATACCACCGGTATACTTTGCTATTCTATAGTATACTGTACTACACTGTACTATACTACACTGTACTGTGATATACTGCTTAATAATATACTACAGCATACATCTGTACTATATTATACTCAGCTCATATACTCTATTATAGTAGCCTATTTATACCACCAGTATACTATACTACACTATGCAATTCTATACTATACTATGCTATACTGTACTACACTATACTATACTACAATGAACTGTAGTATACTATATACTACAGTATATGTCTGTACTGTATTATACTATACTAATATACTCTACTGTCGTAGCCTATTTATACCACCAGTATAATATTCTATACTATGCTATTCTATACTGTAGTATACTATACTATACTATACTGTACTACACTATACTATATTATACTATACTACACTGTACTGTAATATATTATATACTACAGTATACGTCTGTACTGTATTATACTATACTAATATACTCTACTGTAGTAGCCTATTTATACCACCAGTATACTATTCTATACTATGCTATTCTATACTGTAGTATACTATACTATACTTTACTGTACTACACTATACTATACTACACTGTACTGTAATATACTATACAATAATATACTACAGTATACATCTGTATTATATTATACTATACTAATATACTCTACAATAGTAGCCTATTTATACCACACAAAACTATACTGTACTAATACTCTGCTATACTGTACTGTGTTGTACTGTGTTGTACTGTACTCTACAGTATACTGTACTGTATGTTAGCTGACTATACTGATTCACTGTGTGTGTCTCTGTCAGGTGTGCAGTGTGTCCACCAGGTGTCATGGCTGCCCTGTCAGTTCACTGATGAACATGTGTCTGTGAATAATGATGGTCACACCGAGACTCAGCACATCCTCAGAGAGGCTATGCTGCAGTTTGGTCAAATAGGAGACACTCCTGTTAATCCACATGCCATCACTTTCCTGATCACCGGTAAGACACGCATCTCACAGGAGGAACGGACTGAAATCTATTGTATTCTAATGCATTCTATTCTGTTCCAGCGTCTAAGTTGGACCTGCGGCGGTACGTAGAGGGAGCGGAGGCGGAGCAGTTGGAGTGTGAGCTGCGTAGGTACAGCACAGAGGGCATCTATGTCCGCTGGCCAGTCCAGGGGGCCCAGGACTACAACCGCTGGTTCAGCTGCACCCTCAGACACACCGAGGGCCTGTTCACAGTCACCGGCTTCCTCAGACACCCATCTGACCAACCCCCCCCAGGACAGCAGGACTACCGCCGCTGGCCTCCCATCGGGGACAGAGAGATACTCACAACAACAGGTAGCACTCAATACAATGCCTCTCATTTGAATCATTTTGCAATAAATCTAAGTTAAGTTGTCAAAGTTTTGCTACAAACTATATTCTTGTGAGGCTTGAGAATGAACTGAAGCACTGATACTGATCAGATTTGATAAATAAAAATAACACTTTTTACTTTACAAAGTTAAAGCGGCTGTAGGCAGAATATTTTTGGCATCATTGGGCAAAAATGCCATAATAACCTTTC
>CAKALU010041285.1:0-22674 GCA_916700995.1 Hozukius guyotensis
CAGCATGATGTTCATTTAGTAAATTATGGTCCCATTTAGAGTCAAATAGACCATAAAGCAGGGGATGCTTTAGGGCGTGGCTACCTTGTAATTGACATTGTTTTTGTCATAGAACTTTAACCCTTTCACAGTGTGTTTTCAGTTCATGAAAGTTAAATATAACATTTTTGGTCGCCTAAAAATGACTTATTCAGTGTTCGGTTTTACTTAGCTCCGCCCTCTTGTGTCACTTCTGGTTGCAAAAACCAAGATGGCGACGGCCATCGGGGCTTCAAAACGGCAGTCCACAAACCAATGGGTGACATCACGGTGACTACCTCCACTTCTTATATACAGTTGGGCAAGACCCGCCCTGCATAGCTGGTTGAGGTTAGGCATTGACTTCGATTCGGTTAGGATCAGGATAGCCCATTTGTCAGGGCATATGACCTGAACAAATCGGATTACCGGTACCCATGGATGCCTGGCAAATTCTAGTGCAGGGCAGGTCTTGCCAAGAAAAGCAGATTCAAACAGGCGAGTCACTCTTCACACACTAAGAATTTCTGACTTGTCAAGACATCTGACCAGAAAAAAACAGAAGACAACAAAGTCTTTGCACTGTGGTGATAGTGGCAGGTCTGGGCATGTTAGTCCCCTATCTTGCAAAGACACACACGGCCGGTGAAACACAAGCTGAGAGCAAGTCCAAACACTCTCCCCTTGGGGCTGAAATCAGCAGATCTGCTAGTTTGAGTCGCAGCCATCGATTTCTCGAGCCATCTGCTCACTTTTGGCCCCGGCGAGCATTTCCATGACAACGCAGTGTTGATAAATGGAGGAGAGTCTTATTTAAGTCTGCAATCTGTTCATGTGGTGAAGTTAATTCTCCGCTGCTTCCTTTGTATGTTTATTAAAAATGACTGCCGGTGGCCGCTGATATGAGATGTAATCCTGGATCAACATTTTCATAACGGAGGGGAAACTCGCTGTCGTTGGGAACATAAACACATATTTCTCCCAGGAATCAAAAACAACTTGTCATTTGGATTTTTTTTAGAAATTATACTATGGGATTTTATTAGAGAAGTCGAAGGCATCCGACCTTCGTTGCTTTTTATCCAGCTGTGATTCTGTTCAAATGTAAACCAGATCACAGTATCATTTAGAGGAAGTTTACACAGTGGGTTTGCAGAAAACAAAGCACAACATCCCCACAGCTGCTCCAGTTCCCATGAAAACAGGTTGCTCCCCTTTTGTCTGCGAGGAGATCCTCTTTCTTGTGACCTTTATTTCTCGCATTTTAACCACGAGTTCTCAATTCCTCCGGGCTCCGTACACTCCCACTCATGTATAGCTGCTTTATTCACAGATTACAGCCTTCGGTCAAATTCAATAGTGCCGCAACCGGCTGAATTAGATGGTATAAAAGTGTCTCAATGAAGGTATTTGTAAGGTGTTAAATCTCCATCACAATGCAGCACATACTTTACCATGACTTGGGACGTATCTGACCAGTTTTACTTGAGTTAAGATGGAAAATAAGCTTTGTGGGTATAAGATACCCTGTTTGTATGAAAACCACAGACATGAATTGCAGATCTAACAGTGGGGTTTCAGTTTAGAGGTTTTGTCTACTTGTAGTTTTGAGGCGGTATGACATTAGGGATTTTACCTATTTCATTATATTTAAATTTGCACCCCTTACAGAGTTTAATTCACTTTTTATGCCAAGAGATATGTATTATAAATATGAAGCTGGTCTCACGGGAAGGCGTATAAATAGCACAACATTACAGGGACATTACACGTGTCATGAGGACGCATTTTAGCATTTTTCGCGTGTCATTTGTACGCCATGCATCAAAACTACTGTAACGTCCGCAGTTAGGTTTAGGCAACAAAACCAGTTAGTTAGGTTTAGGAAAAACGTCATGGTTTGGCTTAAACTAACTACGTAAACCGTACGTAAACTACCTAACTAAGTAAAATATGTACGGAAACAACATAACATAACTACGGAAAACACATCACAAACGTGACGAACATGCGACAAATGTCTCTAACTTGCCAAACAAAACACCGGTCCCGAACACTGGTCTCCTGGTGAAAAGTCCTGTGTTTGTTGGACGTATCCATCTCCACGCACGCCGGCCATAAGCAGCCTTTCTCGCTTTTTATTTGCGTCACTAGCTCTGAGCGTAGCATTTACGCAGATGCATTGGACTCAGTACAGACCACACAGCGCATTTCCTAAAATGACCTTTAATGTCAAGTCAATTTTAACTAATTTTACTTCTATAAAATTGCAGCAAAGTCACACTTGAGTCAAACATTTTTTCCTCGCACTTCTTTGTGTCCTTGCAGGGACCCCTGCCTGCTAACTCAGCACACATCTCAGTGGGTCACAGTGTCAGATAAATGCTTAAAATGTAGGTAAGTCACGTCAACTTCAGCTCTGACAACAGCAGCTTGAGTTGTACAGCCTCAAGGTGCCTCAAATGCCATCTTTGTGACTGTCTCTCTCTCTGTCTGTCTGTCATGAGTTATATAAGATCCAGCCTGAGGACTCTCACACACACACACACACACACACACACACACACACACACACACACACGCTGAATGACAAGACCTGCACGTCTATCTGATGTATCTGGCAACATTCTCCTCTATATGATCAGCATCTTGTCAAGGTGGATTAATGTGTGTGTTTTCTTTGACAGTCTGGTGGGTGATGGGGAAGTCACTGCCAAGTAAGACACGTGCCTATTCTTGATAAGGTTCAGTTAAGCCGGGCACACACTACACGATAATTAAGCTGGTTTTGGGACCAATTCCCACCCTCCTGACAATCATCAGAAAAGCACCGATTTTTTGATGGTTCTAAAGATTATGTTTCCAGATATTCCTGTGGTGTGACGTATGTTAAGAGTGTTTTTTACATCCCCCGATCAGTTCAGAAGTCTGATTTCAAATATTAAACATGGTTAATATTAACGATCAGATCTCCTGTTGTGTGTGGGGAACCCCGCGGACCGCCGATGACGCAGTCACGTGGGAAAGAACGGCCAGGTATCACCTGACAAAACTCAGCAATACAAAACCAGTTTATTATTAAAAAATACAACAAATTCTGCATCGCATTGAGACTTAATCTTTAGCTTTAAGGCCACGTTTAGCTGCCAATGAGTCAATTTGCATGAAAACTTCAAACAGTATGCTCTTAAAGCTTAAATCGTCTTAACCATAAAAGCATCCTGAGCTCTTGGTGCTGTCAGGAACATGCATCACTATGTCCTTTCTATTCAAAGTAATGAGAAAAAAAAAGTAAGCCGTCGCCGTGCAGAGAGCGTCCCGACATGCAGCCTTTACCGTGGCTAGAAGCACCGGTTGTCCTATTTATCCGCCTTAGAATCTGACTGAACCGTTTCACCCCTCTGGCAACTGCTGCCGAGCCCTGATATGACATAGATGTGCAAAAGACAGAATCCATTTAGCAGCGCTGTTCCCGTCACTGTGCAAATTGATTCGCTTTCTAATGGCTTCAGGTTGTCTGCGGGCCGATGTGTGTGGTGGATGCAGGAATGTGAGAGGCTGCCAGTCCCTAACATTCGCCTATTGTTTCCATATCAGATGCTGGAGAGCCGATAGAGACTGCATTGTGGGGAAACTTCAGTCTTCACTTGACCACTATCTAATCTCATCAGCCCGTTAGCTCGGTGGAATGTAAATGTGATGCTCGTATATCCTATGCTTTAAGGCCCTGTTGCCCACTTTAGCTCGAGGCCGTTTAAAACGTCTCCATTTACCGTCCCCAATGTCAACACACTTACCGAGCTGTTTATCATTGTTCCGTTAACAAGACGTACCTCAAAGGCAGTGTAAAAACTCTGGATTCACCAAGTCACTGTTTTCCATGCTATTAAAACCACTTTGTTTGGTTAAAGATAGGGTCGACGATGGACGTTGGAAAGCTAGCGTAATTTTAAAGTGGCATCGCCTCAGGAGCTCCGTCTGTATCAGCGCTCCGTCTGATAAAACCTACTAGTGGGTGTAGCAGGGCCCTACTGACCCACATCTATGGTGCTTATAGCGGCTGATAATGCTTATTTAATGGCCTGACAACAGTCAACTCTGGACAATGTCCGGAGTTCACATGAGAAAACAGCTATTACAGTGTAGAGGTCAGGAGTTCACTACCGCTGCGGAGAGTCCCTACAGTCCGTCACGACGCCTGCAGCACCACGAGATGCTCCCTCTGCTTTTTTGGGTTGGATTTGTTCAGTATTGTTTAAGATGACAAAAAGGACACAGACTTTAGACGACACATATCACTCCTCAAGTACACTGCTGGATGAGTTTCCTCGGGCTTCAAGTGCTCTTATGTTTGGGAAGATTTGTTATGGAAAGAGAGGGATTCGAGGGAGGGCCTGTTTCTTGGAAGCGACCCCACTGTGACCTCTGAGGAGGAGAAGCTGGGGGGATGGTGGACGAAGGATTCTTTGGGATTGTGAGAGCCCCTCCTTTCTCCACGCCTCCTCCCCGTCCAACTTTCCCTCTCTGTTTCTCCTGTTAATCTGGTCTCGGATTTCTCATCGGCGCTGAGGGCCAGATGACGTTCCATAACAAGCCGCGGTGTGGAGAAATACTCCCTCTTAATCAAATGAAAACAAGTGGGAGATTGAGGTGGGATTCACTCTGTTGGCTCTCGCTGGCATCCTCATACACACAGCATCATTCAGCTGCTTTTACTAGAGTAAAATTATTATTAAAGGAAGCTTTTAAAGTGCTGTTTCTGAAGCAGCCTTTAGGGGAAATATCATCACACTTGTTTATGGATTAGTTTTTCCGGGATGGCGGGGGCGCTAACATTCCCTCCTCTCCCACATCTCCCGCCTACATCCAGCGTGGTCCGAAACCACATTGGAACGCTAATCTATTGTGCAACAGACGGGGCGAAACCTCAGTTTTCCCCGTGCCAAGCCAAACATTTACATTCTCATGAGAGCAATGTCAGAAGACGAGGCCTGTATCTGGGGTTTTCACTTCTTCTCTGATGTGTTTTTTTTTCTGCTTGTATTGACACAAATCAGCTGTTTCTGGAGAGGCGAGGTGAGCCGCTGTCGTGGCGTTGCACCATTTCAGCCTGAGGTCTTGTTGTTGGTGGTAAAAGGTGGTTAACTCTGGGATTTCTTAGGTGCTTTTTTTTTGGATCAAGTGGTTTTGGTTTTGGTTATGTGGTGCTCCTACAGTATATTGTGAATTGAAGTGTCAAACAGTGGGTTTGTTAAATCCTGCACAGCCGGTTACTCTGCCTTTGCATACATCAGACCGGCAATACGTCATCCAGAGAAGGTTCTCATGACCACGCCCCCTTTTGGGGGAAAACAATCCCGTGTCTCTCATAGACGGTAACAGAGTAAACAGTTGAAACATGTCTCCAAACTTCTACTTTAAACAAACCAGTAATAGTAATAATGCTATGCCCAAGAGTTGCTGTGTAACAACAATAAATAGCCTAACGTGATTCAACCACATATGTGGAGATGTCTGGATCAGCAATATCCGGCCACTGTGTTGGACGAGGGAAGACTGAAGGAACATGACGGTGATCAACCTTCATTTATTAAGATATCACGAACGCTCGGGTTCAGGCAAGATCGCAAAATAACAAGAGATGAATGAATACGAACTTGTCAAAATTACAATCCAAACATACGTCAAATTTCATTGAAGTCTATGGGATGTTTCTATCCCCAAAAAGAGGACGTGGCCTTGACCTTTTGCGAAGTACCCATGTCGCCATGTTTTAGCACAAAAACAAAGGTAATAAAGAGACTAGTCTTGCTGCTTTTGAAGATATTATAATCATTTCAAAATACAATTTATCTTAATTCCGCCATGCTGAGACAATCCAGACAACAACAAAGCCAAAGCGTGCCCGCCGAGGCCCTCTAATGAAGCAGTTACCGCGCACTCACAACACATGAGCACTGACGCCATCACTGTTGTTGTGCCCGTCTTGGCGCCGTGCCTACGCTCGGGGCGCAGGGAGTTTTTTAGGGGACACGGGGAACAATAGGGGCGTGGGTGGCGTTTTGGAGCTCGGCCCACGGCGCCAGTTGCCAGAGCAGGTCATGTGCCAGATCCGCAGACAAAGAGGGTGAGTCGGCGCTCATCTGGGCAGGAGTCCAGTCGGAGTTGGATTGGGACGGTGGAGTCGGGGGGCGAGGGAATGTAGGCACACGTCTGACTAAAGCCTTTATGTGAGGAGGGGGGCCTCAACGGACAAAAAGACACAGGGACCGGCTGTCTCTCCCTGCAAAGACGGAGAGGCACTCAGGCATCTGGGATTCTATTCACCCAGCAACGGCTCACATCTTTACACTCAACGTTTGGGGGAATTACAGCAGCTTGCTGGAAGTCCTGATTTACAGTTACAAGCAGCATTAGTTCTTCACACATCTCCTCTCTCATTCTCCTTCAGTGTGCAACCTCTTCACACGTTATCCCTTTGGTTTGTTTTCATGGGAACTATCTATCGCTATAAACAAACCGTTCTGCCCACAACCCCTCCATAATTCATTAATCCAGACCTCAGAACAACCCGGCTTGAACTTTGATACTCAGATGGAGGAAATCTGGCAGAACGGAGCCAAAGACTCGCACCCGAAAACAGGAAGAGCAATCAGCTCCTTGACTTCCTCCCTGTGCAGCGACAACAGCAGAATGAGTCCAGGGGGTTTTATTTCGGAGGACAGAAGGCCTTGAGAGGGGGTTTCTTTACACAAAACTCTTCCAAAATTAGAAGGCTGTTATGATTTGTGTTGCAACTATTAAAACACATTAATCCGCAGGCTCACGTACACACTTTTTTAATCTCCTAAGATTAGCAGCCCCGATAATACTCACTGACTGTACTTTTATAATTGAGATTACTATGTGTACTGTGAGTTAATCAGGCCTCGTTATCTTTATTGATTGGGTGTTGACCTACATTGCCAACACACTATCAGTGAGTCACAGTCTGGGAACTTTATCATTGACGACAGTTAAGTCGTCTCTTTTTGCAATTTCACAAATCAATAAATAGCCGATCTAACCCATGCACCGCAGCACACAGATATTTTTAAAAACGGATATTTTCCTCTACGTTTTGGCCTCTCGTTTGCACGCAAACAGAGTTTTGGGTCACAAAGACGGATATTTTTTACTTCTAAGGTGCAGATTTTTAAAAACTCCGGTTACTTTGCATCTGTGTGGACGTGTAAAACGAAGCGTTTGGGAAACGATGACGTCCTCCCCTCATTTCGTGCATTCCCATCGTTGCTTCGTGCAATGAGCATGCACCAGAAACAATACCAAAGATGGCGGATTACCTGTTTTTTTCAAGCCCCCAGGAAGAGCGCCAGGCTTTGAAGCAAATTTTGGTAGTGGCCAAACGGCGATACTACAACTTCCTTGTCCGTCACGTGATGCCATTGGGCCCAAAAATACTTTTTCCGATAGACTTGCATTGGGAAAGAGACGTCTGTAACTTGGCATATTATGTTTTTTGAGGTGAATCAACTTCCCAGTACGAACACTTGAATAGCCCTTATTTTGACCACTAGGTCCTAAAAATTGTAAAATGCACTAATAGCCCAATCCAGAGTTATTTCCCTTCCTCCGTTCATGTGAATGAGCCCCAGACAGAGGCTGGGTTGGGAGGGGGAGTTAAAGGAAACGCTACTGCGCCTGCTCTATGGCCCCAATGGATGCGGAAGATCGCCGGATGATCCGGGTACTTTATCACTCGGCAGTCGAGACATTTTGGCTTCATGGTCCACTGAGCAGCTCTCATAGGAATGAACGGGAGCCTCCAACGCTGTATCCAGTTCTCCTTATACATCCATGGCTTTTTTAAGTTTCGTTAGCGCTGCTCAGACTAATTACTACTTTACATTTGAAACATGTTACAGATGTTACACAGGAGGCCAAAGCAGGAAACACATAAAACATGTCGGGGCCGGATGGTGGTTGAATGTGCTTTTGGGCGATTGAAGGCGAGGTTTGGAGCACTCAGAAGGGCAATGGACATAAACCTGAATGACCTCTCTTTCCTCATTTATGCCTGTGAAGAGACAGTCGATGACAGCAGAGTGATGACAGAAATCCCAAGAGTGGCAACAAAATTCCTTGACCCTTAGCTCGTGATCTCAATTGTGGTGACATGTTTATACGGAGTTGTTTTTGCATTTGTGTGTGGACGGAGATATTTTGTAAAACAAAGGTCGTGTGGACAGATGTTTTTATGGAGGGTAATATTTTCAAAAATATCAATATACGTGTAGACAGGGCCTTAGACTACAGTCTAGACTTTTGCATACAAACTGAACATCTCATTGCTGCAAAGCAGGTTTCCGCATTAGTTTGACGCACAGTGTTCATCCCTGCTGAGGGAGCATTAATCCATTACATGAGATACATTTATTGTTTAGCAACGAGCATGAAAAAGCCACATAATTTTCGACCATGTATCCATGGTGAGGTTGCATGCCTGTTGTCATGGAGACAGCGTATAGACCGCTCTGACTCGAGCCACATGATGACAGCCGCTGCTTGTATCAAATGACTGCATCCTTGAGCTTAAAGGTTACATACATCCTGTGTGATTTTAAAATAGAGGTGAAACTTTTCAGTCTCATACGAGCTAATTCTGAAACCACCGAAAAAAGCAGCGAGCACAGTAATTACTGATACAGCGTGAGAGGAAGTAAAGAGCAGCCAGACTTCCCTTTCTGGACAGAGCGAGCACACAAAAGGTCTTATTCATTTTACAAACACAGCGCTGGAAAGGCATGCTGGGACACTCAGGAGGCCGAGGAAGCAGATTTTTGGCGTGGCTCGTGCCTCCACGTGGGGTAAAAAAACCCCAGAGGATCCTGAAATTTGCAATGTTGCGGGTTTGGGGTTCAACTCCGCGACCTTTGGCAGCATCAAATTGGACAAAGACCACATCTGACAAACCACTATCCAGATTAAGTGTGGGTTTCGGTTGCTGAAACATGAGAAATGGACTTGAAATCAATTTTGCAAACTACTGCGACGACAACAACAAAACTCAAAGTCTGTTGATCCCCGTTGGGAAATTGGATTCACTAGCTGCCAAAACACAGCAGGGTCAAAGGTCAGGCTCAGCGATCTGGGAGAGATTCAACAAGTTTCTCAAGGCAAAAACAGGGCTCAAGGCCTCTAGGTGCAGGATCTCCTTACAACACCACAATACTATTATTGTTTTTTCCCCACTGATCAAACCTGCAGCTTCCTCACAAAGGGCTCAAGACGTGGAAACCTATGATGTTCAAAAAGCCAGGGTGACAATGGGTTATGTCCAACATCCCCTTTTCAGTGCGATAACATTTGTGTTTTGCCAAAACGAGCGTTCTCAGTGAGAGTATTCACTTCCTTTAGACAAAACAACATGTGGTCCAGAATTCCTCGGATGCCTGGAGAGACTGGTAAATTAAGGTGTATGTCCTTGACTGTGCTGGATTGTTGACAGCTGACCTCGAGCTCGACGAAATATAGACCAGGAATTTAAGCTTGTTTGACAAGCTGATTTAAAGGAAACATCAAGCTTTTTAGGTTTTTGCTTCTAAAAACTTGCAGACACAGCAGAGAAGAAAATGAGCCACGAGATCATCATTATATTTCTATGCACACACCCCCAGCGTCCTGTTCTCAGATGTAAAAGCTTCAATAAATCTCAGGATGAGGCTAAATTTTCCGCTAACGAGGCGAAAATCAGCTCTCCAGGTTTTAAAAATCTCTTGGCATTCATGAGTGTGTTTGGGTCTGTGGGTGTGAATGCAGCTGTGTGTGTGTGTGTGATGCTGTGTGCACTACAGACCAGAGTTTTACCTTTCTTTTCCCTACATAATGCATTCAGCTCAGATATGCCACATTTCAGCCAATGTCCGAACCCAAATGTTTGTAACCATGACTGTATTCACTGAATAAAGAGCCATTCTGGTGCTAAAAACAGAGGTTAACCCTGACCCTGAACAAAACCAACACAACAAGTTGCTAACTTTAAAAGAAACTCATTTGCGTTCTTGCTGAGAGTTAAAATGAGAAGATTGACGCCACTCTCATGTCTGTAAGCCAAATATGAAGCTATCCTGGCTTTTCTTATTTAAGATAACATCTCCCACTTAAACAAGGAAGTGGTAGATGTTGTGTTGTATACCACAGATTAACACAACCGCCGTTGTTTTATGGGTTAAACTCCCTCATCATTAGCATATGTGCCACATTTTGTTGTTGCTTTTTCATCCTTTGTCCCATCTGGATAACCAAACAGCAGACTCTCTAGATTTTGGGGATAACCTTCATTGGTAATGTTGACCATTATAGGGACTAGTCTAAGCTCTGAGCACGCTCCCAACCTCTTGGACGATGGCAGTAGTCCAGCTTCCTTACCTTGCACTAAGTGTGCTGCTCTGCTTTTGTTGTTACAGCTTCGAGCTGACCTTAACCCACTGTGACTCACTGCCACGCTAGCGGGCGTTATCGCCACTGGACTGACCTCGCCAATGGGAAATAGAAAATAAACACCACGTCAAACAACTATGAGACGTGAGGTTAAGTGGATTGTGGGTGCGGCGTCGACAGAGCTGCGAGAGTCTGAGTGCGAGATCCCTCCGTTAAAAATTTATTTAATACAACTCTTCGAGTACATGCATGTGCAGCTCCATGACTCATTAAGGCCAACGGTGATTGCATCCTTCTGTCAGAAACAGTGTTGCACAATGAAGCCTTTGAGCAACACTGTTTTAGCAACTCTGCAAGTCACATACTCCATATATTACACCATGATGAGGCTTTGTTGAAGCCCTGAGGAGGAGATGAGACAAGCAGCAGCAGGCTAGGCGGTCCTGATTGCTATCTCGAGCAGCGTGCATATTAACCCCCGGGGGCCTCAAAACAAACATAATGAGCTGATAGATTGGCAAAAAAGGACATTTGACATGCTTCGTGTTTTTAATAATAACCCTTCCTTTAGGCCATGTGAAGAGAAGAACACAGTGTAACTCCACCCTGATGATACAGACACAAACCTCCCCTGAGAGACGCCATTCATTCCTGGTTTCATTTAGGAGCAGCAGCAGCATGAGGAAAACAGCAGCTTCTCTTAATTACAGCGAGATTACAGTGCAACTTTATCAAGCACATGCAGCCACAGCTCCAGAGAAAAAACTGTCATGGCCATTTTCAAAGGAGTCCCTTGACCTCTGACCTCAAGATATGTGAATGAAAATGGGTTCTCTGGGTACCCACGAGTCTCCCCTTTACAGACATGCCCACTTTATGATAATCACATGCAGTTTGGGGGCAAGTCATAGTCAAGTCAGCACACTGACACACTGACAGCTGTTGTTGCCTGGGCTGCAGTTTGCCATGTTATGATTTGAGCAGATGTTTTATGCTAATTGCAGTACCTGTGAGGGTTTCTGGACAATATTTGTCATTGTTTTATTTTGTTAATTGATTCAATAATACATACTGTATATACATACAATTGCACAAAGCAGCATATTTGCCCACTCCCATGTTTATAAGAGTATGAAATACTTGACAAATCTCCCTTTAAGGTACATATTGAACAGATGAAAAATGTGCGATAAATTTGCGATTAATCGTGATTAAATATTTTAATCGACTGACAGCCCTAATAGAAATAAAACCCATTTCGTTAATTTTGGCGTATCAGCACCGTTTTATCGATACATAGATGGACGACAGACGCTACAAATTGAAAGTGAAAGTGTGTGCTGCGTACACAGAGTAGCAGGAGTCCGATTTCACACACGGGACGAGACAGACAAGACGATGGCGGAGGATTTGGCGTCAAAGCGAAAAGAAATTGCGCCTATTTGGCAATATTTCGGATTTAGTTGAAAAGGTTTCCTTGGGCATTTCACCTGCATATACAGAGCTGAAGCGTCAAGAACATTATAGAGAAGTACATACTAATAAATCAGTTTGATGCAGATACTCCAAGCTGAGGCACATATAGCTTTCCCAATTTACCCCCCGGGGACTAATAAAGTATTTCTGCTTCTGAAGCGTACGTGGAACTTTATCCATCCATCATCCATCTTTTACTTTTCACTTTTTATGGGTTGAATGTGGAAAGGTAGTTTCCCAGCCTTTGTTCTGATGCTGATTAATCAGACTCAAATAAGGGCATGACATGGCTAAGCATGTTATTAGCAAGGGAGCAGTAATTAAGCAGCTCTCTACTGGGACTACCGGGGTAATTAACGCTCACCATCAACATTCTTCCAGCCAGCGACTCGGCCTCGGAGAGTCTCTGGGCGACACACACACTTTAATCGAGGTTATTTTAGTCCATCCTGTGCAGTGTGTGTCTCAATTTTGATGTAAAAAAGCTTCTTTTTTTTAGCATTTTTTTGTTTTGCTGCATAAAGTAGAGATAAAAATGATGCTTTAAGATCTTTTTGGAGGGGGTTCATAGATTTTTTAAATGCTTTCCTTGCATTTTTAAAATGTAAAAACAATCAAAAATGCACTCATGGATGCTCACAAGCCCTAATGGTCTGGTCAGGCCCCAAATTGGCTCAATTCAGATTTTTTGATGTGGTCTCAGAAATTGTATGGATTACATCCCCTCATGTAGCTATCTTTGGTAGACATCCAGACGGAAACACTATAAAAACTAGAAGAAGTCCAAACTGCCACCTTCATTTTAATCTACTCGATATTCTGTCTCTCCTAAAATTGGAGAGAATTAAATTGACCCTGTATTTCTAAACGGAACTGCAACATAGAAAGCACCACATTTGTCGCTATCAAGAGGATTCTACTACTAAAAGCATCAACTCTTTGAGCAGACATTTTCTCTGTGGTGTTTTTTGCAAAAGAGAAAGCAAAAGTGCCAGGTGTCTGCAGCCGCAATGTCACCTCCTGCGAGGAAGAGGAGATGCATAGAGCGTGAAGCCTGCGGCGAGACGCTCCCTCCCCGCTCGGAGGAAATGTCAAGGCTGTCGCTCTGCATAAACCCTCAGGAGAGCAGCCACTGAGAGCTCCTCTGTGTTTGCACCTCGTGGGTGCACCGACGCGCACGCGTGGCGGGGCGAGTCGCACACGCATCTGTTTCACGGGATCATGTGTGATCATGCATGCACGGCTGCAGAAGTCACACTCAGAGTGGATGTTTTTCAGGAGCATCAAGTCAATCTGACACACTTTGCTGTCCATGCATCGATTCTGTGCAATGCTTTGACTAATGCGTTTATAAGCAATATGGAGCAGCATTTAGACGGCATTGATCGGCGCCCATCTGGGGCCGGGCTAATAGAGCACGTCTGGGATAATCAAGCCAACAGCCCGCTGCTGTGATGTGGGACCACGCCCGCTCTCTGCATCACTGATCCTTAACAAGCCAGCTGCACTTTCATGCATCACTTTTAATGGTCGTAATTAGCGGTCATACAAGTGTTTAACGGACTTTTACCAATCCACGGCACCTAGTGCTGACGTTATAAGGGCTGTTTCTGTGCCAACGGTGCTCTTTCTTACTGCTACAGTAAGTGTTGGCTCTCCTCTAGTTCAGAGCACTTTGTGTCTTTGTTCCGAAAAGTGCTATAAAAAGTTAGTTCCTGCTTCCTCCGGATGCAGAGCAGCACTTATCTGTGAACCACGTTGCACAAAGAGGACATGACTGGTATTTAATGCGTGTGCTTACTGTAAATGTGAGGAATTCCAGCATCAACAACTTATATAGACAGTGTACTAAAAAGGTAATGAGATGAGCAAACAGTTTTCCAATAAACTGAAGCAGTGAATTTTCTCAAAACGTCCCTGTTTTGTTTTATAATATCACTTTTACTTACATTCCGCGTGTCATGAGGACGCATTTTAGCTTTGTCACGCAACAAAACTACAGTAATGTCCGCAGTTAGGTTTAGGCAACAAAACCACTCACTTAGGTTTAGGAAAAACGTCATGGTTGGGCTTAAAATAACTAAAATAAGTACAGAAACAACGTAACATAAGTACGGAAAACGCGTCACATATTCTACTGATTTGCTAAGATGGATTTTCTTGCACCTAAGAAAATAAAAGTCTGTCATAGCATTGACTTGCATGTATGAATACATCACGGTATGCCGTTAAAATCCCCCTAATAATCACTCCTTTGCTTAGTTCAAGGTTTAGTTTCATCCATAAGGCGACTTGGGAGTCCCCGAGCGCTTTGATAGCTGTATTGAATTACACTCTGAAGTCACATCCTATGAGCTAACACACACACATGGCCCTCGAGCCTTAAAACATGGCGGCTCATACCTCATGTGCTTGCCATTGCCATGTGTCGATAAAAAGCAGCAGTGGTGAGTGTTTGTACTCGATGACCTCTAACACGGCAACAGAGAAGGAACAAATGTCACATATTTGCGGCTAACTTTGTTTTTTTAACACCAGTCTGCTGACAGCTGAGATAGCCAGCGCTCAACAATGACACCACAGACAATCTAGAGAGAGATGGTTTGGACAGGAAACCACACGCTTTTTCTGTTTAGTCCCCACTCTCTGTTTGCATCTCTGCAGCCAAACACAGGGTGGATATTTCTGAGCGTATTAAAGCTAATGGTCAGGTGTTAACGTGTGGTATGTCCCCCTTCACTAGCAACGCCGAATGTAGCTCCTGGGTGGGTAGTTGCCATGGAAATCCACAGCAGACCCAGTGTTTGTCTCTGCCAGCGAGAGATAGGAAGATAATTGACTCTGTGGAAAAGCAACCTGCAGATACTATACAACACAGGAGGACACTGGGTGAATGAGCTACACTGATATGTGGCGGTTCATTTATGTCCTCTCCAACAATGCAGCCATGCCCTGTGAGGATGCTTTCAGCTAATCATGCTGATGTTCAGCATTGGACGTAACTGACGTAGTATAAAGAGCGAGAGTCCGATTAGGGTGGGTGGGAATGGAGGATGGACGGGTCAAACAAACACAAAACTTTCACCCAGGAGAACGCTGTTCTTGTCCCATGTGAAGTCAACGTTATTTTACCGTCATTTTGTTACGTAAATGACGCATTTTACTAACATTAGTTACGTAACAAACAAACTTATTTTGCTTAACAAACATACTTATTCTAACTCGAACCATGATCTTTTCCTAAACCTAACCAAGTGCTTTTGTTGCATAAGTAAACCTAAGTTGGAAGTTTATTTTGAAAAGACATTGTATGCATGTAACGAGCAGAAACTGTATGTTTCCTGTGAACACTGAAGTTTATTTAAGAAAAGACGCTGTATGCATGTAACGTGCAGAAACTGTATATTTCCTGTGAAAACGGAAGTTTATTTTGAAAAGACACTGAATGCATGCAATAAGTAGAAACTGAATATTTCCTGTGAACACGGAAGTTTATGTTGAAAAGACACTACATGCATGTAACGAGCGGAAACTGTACATTTCCTATGAACACGGAAGTTTATTTTGAAAAGACACTGTATGCATGTAACAAGCAGAAACTGTGCGTTCCCTGTGAACAAGGAAGTTTATTTTGAAAAGACTCTATGCATGTAACGAGCAGAAACTGTACGTTTCCTATGAAGACAGAAGTTTATTTTGAAAAGAAAATGTATGCATACAATGAGCAGAAACTGAATGTTTCCTGTGAACAAGGAATTTTATTTTGAAAAGACACTATGCATGTAAGGAGCGGAAACTGACACGCCGTCCCTGACACGTCCAAAACTGACACTAGAGGGGTTCCTAGAGCGTCACAGTTTGAAGCGTGGGGCCACTGACCGAGCGTCGGTATTTACCGAGTTGCGAGTGAGATTGTGTCGACGGTGTTTGAGGCCACAACTGAACCCGTACTGCAACAGCCTGCTAATGACGCTTCAACAATGGCACATGTGCATTAGGTAACCGTTTATCAATCAATCCCCTCAGTTAATCAGGTTAACCCGTTTCCAAAAGACAACAGGAGACAGATGGCCAAATATGTCAACAGAGCAGAATGTGCTGCGTTCGTAATCTCCTGAGTGTACTACACGCCAACAGGACGGGTTTAATGACGAGCGCTTTCCAGGGAGAAAACAGCCTCCACGAGTACAGCCAGCATCCGACCGCCCAACCCCAGGAAGTGACTCAGCAGCAGCTGTTGCCATGGGTTACCAGGCGGTGGACAGTGACTCCGCCCCATCTGCCGCTCCACCTTAAATCCTCCGTCACTTTCTTTCTAGTGTTCCTGTGTGGAGGCCATGCAGCATGCAGAAGGCACGCGCTAATCCCATCTGAGGGAGGACCTGCGAGGCTTTGGCCTCCCTGCACTAGCCCACTAACCTCCACATCCACCCCTCCTCCTCCACGCACATTAATGCCTTATTAAGAGCAACTGACTTAACAGCAATCCACTTACGCTAAGAGTTGCGGACTATTACGTGGCCTGAGATCAATCTCACCATCAGCCTAGGAACAAACAGCTGAGAATTTAACCTGTGGGGGGGGATTTTCTCCCTCAAAGCCCAGTCGCATCCCAATAAAATAAAAGCCCCATTACATATACTGTAGGTATAAAAGCACGGCGTTTACAGGAAATGTCAGCGATGTCATGGTAATGACATTAAGGCTTTGCAGGCGGTGGCTAATTTAGGACAAAGGGTTGAGTAAATCTCCCGCTGAGGCTGTCCTCTGGGTCAGGGCACGCTGTCCCATAAGCTCACCGATGCATCACTGCAGATAATACACGCATGAGAATGCCACTGATGTTCCTCTTTTTTCTTAATACTTTTTACTAATAAAAAAAGAGGGTATAGCCAAAACATAACATTCACTGCTTTTAGAGGTTAAAGGTTAAAGTAGGACAGGTCTACTTCCTGGATTACAGGGCTAGTTCTCTGCTATAATCACTGGCTTTAAAGTGAGCTGACAGTGAACCTCTTCTAGAAAAGAGCGTCATGACAGGTGGTGTGAGCTTGCTTTCATTTCCCTGCCTCTCTCTCTCTACACACACATATGTGGATACAAAATTCATCTGCTGTGCTGGTAAATCCCTGCAGGGCTTGAGATGTTTAAGCCTTTTAATAGTGCACAGCCTCATCCCTTAAGTAATGCAAAAGGGATTGTTTGGCAGGAGTCAAACTGTAAAACTGTGCTTCTAAAAGTGTGAGGATTGTGATGAAGTGAGCAGCGACGTGAATAAGCGTGGATGAATGTGTGAGGACTTGCCACAATAAGCACTCTGCAGCACACTTCTTTAGTAACAAATTCTTTTTTTATTACAACATTTCACGGTTTTTCCATTTTGTGCTAATGGTTTTGTGGCAGAGTAACATTTGAGAAGTTTGATCGACTGTTGCAAAGCAAACAAATAGAATCAATTGCCGGTATATTTTTTTTGGATTTCCTTTTTCCTCATTCGAGACAATTCAGAGAAAACACAAAAGCTATCCCGAAACCACTCCTGACAAAAGGGCGTTAAAATAACCGTACATAAGGTCCATTTGAGCATCTCCCAGATCTAGATGGAATCCGTTGCATTTTTTATCTTCGTGTACATACAAAAGAAAAAACAATTGTGACAGACATTTTTTTTTTGGGCATTTACATTTTGGCCAGCGTACAAACAAAGTTGTGCATTTTTTTCCGAAAATTAGAAGACGAAGAAACAATAAAAGCAAAAATAAAAAGCTTGACGCCGCAGCTTGGAGCGCAGAAGCAGCCACACAGAAAGTTGGGTGATGGTGTCGGTGGGCGAGACGGGTGATGAGCTTCCTGGAACGCAGGCCACGCCCTGTCCCTTAGGCCTCTCTGCTGCATGTCTGGGCGCCGTTGAAGACACCTTTCCCGCAGCCCGCACAAATCCTCCTCATCCTCGGAGAGGGAGAGGTGGTACGCGTCGAGGGGACGGGGCCGACCGCCCTTCGCGAGGAAAGCATCGCCCGCCCACGGGGGCTGTGCGGCGTGGTTATTGTCGTCGTTTCATCATTTTTCGGTTACAAAGTTATACATCTAAAAAGAAGTGGCTGAAAACAAGGCAATGCGGGAGGAGGAAGAGGGGGTGTACAGTGCATGATGGGAGGGAGGGGCTTCACGATTTCGCCTCCGCCTTCTCCTGATTGATGTCTGTGGACGAGAAAGGAGATTCCTGGATTAAAACCAAACTGTGCCAAGCTCCATTTTCTACACAGGTATCAGTAAACAGAAATGATGTAATGCCAGGAATTCAAGCGTTACCATCAGTTGTAGGGAGCGGATTCTTCTCCTTTGTTTCCGTCTTCTTTAGCTTGGTCTTGTCGAAGCTTTCCACCTCTTTAACGTCTGGTTTGTCACTCATTGTTGCAGGTAGCCTGTAAAATCAAGCAGAAAACTGATCAGATCATATCTAATGTGTGTATTTATTATTACAATGCTTTCTTTAAAACACCATGTGGTCCAGCCTGCACTTTCTATCAGCAGAAGGGCGTTGCCTTAAATCTCAGTGGCCAAAAAAAAAAAAAAAAATGTTCACTTCAACTACATGCGCAACGAGGGGACTACTTTTCCTCTCTCATGTGCGTCCGCCCTCCTTTTGTTCCACACCCAGCGTGATTTGCCTGTGCAGTTATCCAACACGCACACAGTCCTGGATGGTTGCGCACTAGAGGAGAGCTCCAGACAATGAAGAACCAGACATTTACATAACAACAGGAGTTCCCATGCTGGGCATGACCGAGAAAGAAAAAAGATGGGAAAGCTTGTGCGCATATTCTTAAAATAACTATAAAAAACATGTAATCTGGAGGTAAAATATTCATTTTCTGTTCCACATGGAAGCTCTGCAACGTGCGCACTTCTTCTTCTGAAGGAAGGAAGCAACCACCGCCCAGATTTTTGCACATTCACCCTCAAAATCCAAGTTCAACACCGTTATTTCTCCTCCAAATGAACCCCCACAAAGCCAAATAAAACAGCATTTTAGTGCCCACAAACTGCAAACAAAAGACACACCAAACATTCCTGCCTTGTTGTCACATTAAACTCTATTATTAGCTATTAAAATACTCAAATACTGGTATGCGTAATGCGTATTTTGGCGCAGCATCTCTATCCAAAGCTCCTGGCATCACATTCCTCCTCTCCTCTTATAGCTGCTGGCAGTAAAAGCTGAAACAATAGAAATAGTTGAATGAAAGCTTACCGAAAGTGTGTGCCGATGGCTGGATGGATGGATGCTCTCTGGTCAGCGTGTTGCAGCAGTAGTGGCGCGTCTTTGCGCAAGGCATCAGATATAGTCAGAAATATGCTAATGACATCTGACATCACCAAGTTCACCATCATGCTCAGTGTCACCCCCTGCTGGAGAGACAAGCAGCCTCCATCCCTCCATCACTCAGCATCTCCCTCAGGAGACTATACTGCTGCTGGAGTCATGTGATCCACCTGTTTTATATCATCATTATATGTTTTATACCTTCACCATAGCTGTTTTACCCTAAAGTGTACCATTAGTTCAACTGCATTTGAAAATAGTTATGGCACATTATGTCTCCTCATTGCTTCTGTCTGCAGCTGCTCATTAGTGTGGAAAGGGCGCCCTCTGGTGGCAGCTCAGTGGAACTACATGCTCTTCATCAGTGGATGATTATTAACGATAAATACCAACACAATAATGGAAAGTGCTGCATTCAAACTCTAGTTTTGAGGCTCAAACAGTTATTTAAATCAGGGATTCTCAACCACTGGGCCGCGGCCCACTGGTGGGCCTCAAGAGAGCCACCTAGTGGGCCGCGAAGGTGCTGCCAAATGGTTAGATTAACCGCTATTCTGTTTTTCAGAGGTTATTGCGGGCTCACTTTTAAAGCTAGAGTAAAGATACTGGCATCATATGAAACTATAAAAACCTAAGGAGTCCGTCGGTACCAACCATGTCATACTAGCTTGTCGGGAAGGAGGTTAAATAACGCTACAAACTTACGCTGATTTTTGGTGAGGAAAAACTGCCATGGCCATTTTCTAAGGGGTCCCTTGACCTCTGACCTCAAGATATGTGAATGAAATTAGGTTCTATGGGTACCCACGAGTCTCCCCTTTACAGACATATGTGTCACAGATGCAGTGACACAAAATCAAGCAATTTTTGAAGGGAGTAAAAGTGTGTGGTGAGGAAATATGACCCTGAATACTTTGGATTCATAATGGCAGGCAGTGATGAGGTGAGGGTAAGCTGAATATCTATGTGGGTCATTACACCGGACAGTGGCATAACACATTATTTCGTAGCTCATTTATTTGGGAAGGTGGTCCTCAGAAATTTTTTAACAATCGGAAGTGGGCCTCGATTTACAAAAGGTTGAGAATCCCTGATTTAAATGACACATTTTTGTCTTTTTTACAGGGGGTCTTTAGGGGGAGATAGCAGGTCAACAGTAGATGTCACATAGAAGTGGTGTACATCAACTGAAAACTGACAACCTGAAGATTAATTTGAGATGCAGCACTTAAATAATTATTGAAAATAAATTGTAAAAGTGTGTAAGAGCTTAAAACATTATGATCAAAGTATATTATGTCTCATAAGTTGTTGCAATTTTTGGGTTGATACCACCAGTTACAGAGATTTGGAGCTAATTTTAACCATTTTGCTCATTACTATGCCATAAATCAAAGCTTAAGGGCCACCAAAATGAGTTAAACTGAACCATTTTATTCATTATATTTCTAATAAAACTTACCAGAGAGGGACGTTATTGATTTGCATTATAGGAAGTGTAGGATGCAGCATTTTTGGAGATGCTAGAGACTAATAACCAGCATCTACATGAGGGATAATGTACAGCAAGAGGGTCTTTGTTATGAAATACACCCCGACTGTATTGTTTATTTCTCAACAATGACCCGCTGGCTGTACATTATCCTGCTTATTACACGGTTATTTGAGTCTTTCACAAGTCCAAACTTTTAGAAAACACAAAAAATTGCTGTAATGTCCTTTTAAATGTACTGATAAAAAGCAAAGAGGAGCGTCTGTAAGCCATTGTCAAAGCTTTATTGTCAAAGAAATAGCTCCAAGTGTTACATATAAAAAAGAAAATTAAAAAAAAAAAAAATCACGCTTTTCCACCAACTTTATTTATCCAGCTGCAGGTTAACAGTGAAACCTGCCTCATTGGAACATCAGTGACCCATCACAGCTGTGATCTTAACACTATAACACGCTTTGGGCTCAACTTGTTTTCATGACCTTTTGGAACACGGGTGAAACACCCAACGACACCTCGTATTAGACACTTTTAATCAACAACAGACCTGTCAGAGAGAGAGGGGGGGGGGGGAAAGTTAATCAATGGGAGGAGAAGGGTTGTCGTACAGATGAGCCACCACTGGGTGACAGCAGCTTATTGAGGGAGAAATGACACGGCAGAGGTAAGATGCATCAGCACATTCATGAGGCTCACTAAAAGAAAACTAAAAAAAAGTTTGTGGTCAGATCAACACATTTCCACTTGTGGCCTGATGATAGCATAAACTATTACAATCAAGATAGCATTAGCTAGTTAAGGGTTATTATTGGAATACTTTTAGCAGCTGTTAAAGCAAACACTGAGGGGGGGGAGGGAAAGGTGCATATTTTTCACATTTTTAACTATTTTTAATGACTTTGTGAAGCAGAAAGGGCCAAAATATTTCTAATCACATGACATTGTGGAATGCTTCATTTCAAGTGAGTTCAATATGAGGTACAAATAAGACATGATGGAGCCTTTGGTTAAAGTGAAGGCCGCTCCTCAGGTGATCGAGGCTGGCAAGACCGAAACATGAGAGCAAAAAAAAGAAAGAAGAGAAACTCATAAATATAAACTTGGTCTTCAGAGAAGGAAGTGAGATTTCGCTCTGTCTCCGTGGTGAACATGTCAAAGACGATGTGTGTGGCGTGACCTTTAAACAGTCACGTGGGATTGGCCAGTGAGGCCTTTTTTTCCGAGCCTTTCTGGAGGATATGTGGCAAAAAAGTGCCGGCTGAGTGGCCCGACGGGGGGAGATGGAGAGAGAGAGAGCGAGAGAGGGGGACGGGGGTCGCCCTCTCTCCTTCTTTACAAGGGTACATGGCTGAAGAGGTAGGACACGGACTCGCCGTTGTGGGTTCTCCTGATTGCCTCCGCCAGGATCATGGAGATGTCGATGACCTGGAGGAAACGTGAGGGAAAGAAAACCTTGTTTCTAAATGTTTTCATTATTTTTATTAGGGCTGTCAAACGCAAATTCGTTTTAACGCCACTAATTTCTTTAACTTGTGATTCTCAAACGGGTATCATATGAACTAGAAAACCTAAGGAATCCATTGGTACTAACCATGTCATACTAGATTGTCGCAAAGGAGGCTAAATAACGCTCTAAACTTGTGCTAAATTTTGGCGAGGAAAAACTGTCATGGCCATTCTCAAAGGGGTCCCCTTACCTCTGACCTCAAGATATGTGAATGAAAATGGGTTCTATGGGTACCCACGAGTCTCCCCTTTACAGACATGCCCACTTTATGATAATCACATGGAGTTTGGGGCAAGTCATAGTCAAGTCAGCACACTGACACACTGACAGCTGTTGTTGCCTGTTGGGCTGCAGTTTGCCATGTTATGATTTGAGCATATTATTTATGCTAAATGCAGTACCTGTGAGGGTTTCTGG
>CAKALU010041293.1:0-19153 GCA_916700995.1 Hozukius guyotensis
TGCTCATTTTCAGGTTCATACTTGTATTTTGTGTTTCTACTAGAACATGTTTACATGCTGTAATGTTCAAAAAACCTTTATTTTCCTCATACTGTCGGTCTGAATATACCTGTATTTACTCTCTGTCTTAAATGCTCTGTTTTAGTGCATTTCAAGGGAATTGCAATAGAATTGCAACGGAATTGCGTTGCTAGGCAACAGTTTGGGTCCATGTTTACGTCCTGTCAGGTGATGTTATTCACATACGCTGCAACAGGACATAATCTGGGACACATTTAGAATGTTTACGTTTAAAACCGTGAAATGGTCTAAATATTGTACATTTGTGACATCACAAATGGACAGAAATCCTAACGGCTTGTTTCAAACGCACAATTTCTGAATACGGGCTGTTTGTGTTTCTCCGTATATTGAGGGTTTTGATAGTTTAACGGTGTTTATAAAGCACTTAAAGTTGAAGCTGGGCAAACTGGTGCTGGATTCCCTTCCACCTCTCCTCCTGATGCTTGAGCTCCAGCTTTGTCCTGACATCACGGTCAGCCTGCTGTTGCATCAGGCAGCGCAGAACTCTTGACAGTTCAGCCATAGTTTCTTGGGGTTGACCACCTGCTGCCTCCCTGCTGATCACTGACATTGTGGGACACTTCCGGGAGACACTCACTTAATGGAGGTTTCTTTTGTCTCGTTGACATTTTCTTCACTGCCTCCTACTGGCCTGGATCCCACCACTGCCACCAAATGTTAGGAAGACAGACCAAAGTGGCTTAAAGAGTAGGAGGCAGACTAGGGAAACATTGTCCAGTTTGGAGAAATTGTGTTTTATTTACAGTGCCACCCGTACACGTGTAACAGAATATATATTAAAAAAAAAAAAAAAAAAAAAAATTGGCGCCTTTTACGTGGAAGCACCTTCGCCCCGAGCCTTTCCAAGCCGACCTAGAGCGGCGCACCGCCTCGTATGGACTTTTGGCACAGAGAAGTACTCGTATCGGCACTCTTAAGTACTTGTACTTGTACTCAGTCTGAAAAAAAAGTGGTATCGGTGCATCGCTAGAACACGGGACACAAATGAACAGCTGATTGGAGAGTGAAATGTAACATATGGGACACAAACAGCGGTCTCCATGTGTTTTTGTTTAATTGACAACATTAAGCATGTGTTTACTGCGACCGAAAAGTGATGCAGAGGGGTCTGACAAAGCGTCAGTATGTGACGAGTTGGGATGAGTACGTGCTGGAGAGCCACAGATACTGTATTTCTTTCTTTCTTTTTTTTTTTTTGTCAGAGCATTTGATTTATGTCGGGATGTAATGAGAATTTCAACAAACATAACAAAAAATGTATCTGAACAACCTTTAAATCCCATTAATTTGGTAATTTAATGTACATGAATGCACCTCGTGCTCCACCCTGTTAATTAATATAATCAGTGATACATGTTAAATGAAACCCCCCTTTATCCATGTGATCGTGTTAATGTATGTAAATGTGCTTGTTTGTATGGAAGTATGTAAATGTGCCAGCCACAACGCATCACTGAGCACCACAGTCGCAAACCCTCTAGTAGTAATTGCTTACCCTTTCAACACTGTGGGTCTTAAATAAGCCACCAGATCTTTTAGAGTTGAAAACAGTTATCATTTCAAACATGGGGCGTAGGAAGCAGTGAAAATGGTTGGCCCCAGATCACATATTTGAAGATATTAAAAAGCTAAACGCACAGAAATAGATTCAATGACTAATTCAAAGGCATCTTTAATAATAACCTCTCATTATTTATTTAAACTTGATGATCTCTTTATGCTTGAATGCAATTGCAATTTATGTTTAACAAATTTCTTAAATGTTATTAAATCAATGAGTAAAGTGGAGAGGACAACTGTAGTGAAAGTGCCCCTATATGCATTCTCCGATAAACTTCATTCATCTTCCAATCATGTCTACTACTATGAAGAATCACCAGGACCTGAGGCCTGCCAGTTATCTTAGGGGCATAACACTGCTACCGAAAAGCACTCCACGTAAATCTTTAGGGCAACAATTCATGACAAAAGGCATCGATATAACAACCGTCTGACACCTCTGATGTTAAGCAATCATCTTGAAGTCACAGGTTTGAGGAGTGTTTGGGAGCAAATCCATCAAGTTAGCTGGATAACATCATAAAAGCTATACTTTTTTGACTAAAGTTAACAATTTCTAACGGTGAGTGGTAATAGTCAGACTCGTTATGGGCGGCCCTCCTAGGATAAATCAACATTATTATTGTTCTTAGTCCGTGATTAATCTTGATGAATCACAAATTAATCGCTCATATTTTATCTGTTCAAATTGTATCTAAAAGGGAGATTTGTCAAGTATTTCATAATCTTATCAACATGGGAGTGGGGAAGTATGCTGCTTTATGCAAATGTTTATATATATTTATTATTGTAAATCAATTAACAACACAAAACAATGACAAATATTGTCCAGAAACCCTCACAGGTACTGCATTTAACATAAAGAAATATGCTCAAATCATAACATGGCAAACTGCAGCCCAACAGGCAACAACAGCTGTCAGTGTGTCAGTGTGCTGACGTGACAATGACTTGCCCCAAAACTGCAAATGGGCATGTCTGTAAAGGGGAGACTCGTGGGTACACATAGAATCCATTTCCATTCACATATCTTGAGGTCAGAGGTCAAGGGACCCCTTTGAAAATGGACATGCCAGTTTTTTCTAGCCAAAATTGAGCGTAAGTTTGGAGCGTTATTTAGCCTCCTTCTCGACAAGCTAGTATGACATGGCTGGTACCAATGGATTCCTATTCAGCTATCTTGCAACATCAGTGTGTATGGAATATCATGTTTTTATTGTGGGATGTCACACGCACACACAGTGTTGCCAGCTTTCTTGCTGCACTTGGCGATTTTCCCCTTTAGCGACTTGCTGCTCAGAGTATAAGCTCAAAAGGGGGACTCCCCCTTGTTCTAACGGCCCGTTATTCTGAAACCCTAATAGTCCAAAAAATGTCCCATTGGACCAAAAACCCATCATTTGTCCGACAGCCCGTTACCCCGATAGATCCCGTGAGATCAAAATCCATCACATTTGCAGCACTAAGTCAATTTTAGCCGGCCAGAAACATACATGATTCAATCTCCTACAATGTGTGGTCATATGCAACTGAGAAATTCTAGCAGTAATCATTATACTACAATGACGTACGAAGCGGGTCGGAGTGGTGAATATATGTATAAAGCTCAGAGTCCTGGGATCACATCCTGTCTGTTACATCTGCCCCCTGGGACGTCAACTTCATTCCTCATTAACCTGATGTCACTCTGTTACCGTGTGTGTGTGTGTGTGTGTATGTGTGTGTGTGTTTGCCTACAGGTGTGCCAGAGTCAGGGCAGAACCATTAGTTGCATCTCATCACCATAATCAAGCTTCTTCAAATACTCTGCCGTCTCCACACCGCCAGATCGTAATCTCAGCTACCGGTAAGTGTTTGCTACATTCAAGCCCCCTTGTTACCAGTTTTTTTGCTACTTAGCTTCTAGTTTTTGTCTGTTTCTATGATTTTTAAGCAGATTTATGGGTGTTTATGGGCATCAAAGATGATATCCATGTGAAATGTAAGCAGCGCCAACACTGGCATGCACTTGTCCCTTTCACCTCACAGTGTATTTGCATCACGTCTCTATGTCTGCGCGCCACCCCTTCAACTCTTCCGTGGCCCCCTTGGGGAGGCGCGCCTCACAGTTTATATACTTTAATCTACATAATTGCTATCAAACGAGACCAAAAGAAGAACATGCCGTATCTCGAGAAGGGGTCGTACTGTAAGGTCGCGTGATGAAATGAACATAATACACAATATGGACACCCTTTATTAAAATGAATCAAACACGCCACTCTCAACCAGTTATGAAATGGCTACCCACAGTTTTATACTCTTTATCCTCCTTTCTTTTCAAAATCTGCAACTTTTCCCATCGATATTAAAAGAAATTATGTATTTTTGCCACTTATTCCACATTGTAATTAATGATGCATAACAATGTCTCCTTTTTTGGGTCTGTTGCAAACACTCCCCGTCTTCCTGGACTTGCAGCAGCAGGCGTTCAAAACGTGGGACTTTAACCGAGCCATCGTCTGTCAGTGTAAGAGACACCAGGATATATCCACAGGTGACTGAACAGTTAATCCACACTATTACCAGCCAGCCACTCCAAGTTCATGTGTGCTCACAAAACCGTGCACGTACACATACGCACGCTGGATGCGAGGACCACACACACGCCAGCATCCTCGAGGCATTAAGTTACCATATAAATAAATCCATGCAAGTAAAACATAGAAGCAGTGTTGTGTCCAATTAAGCGGCTTATCATCAGCCTCTGTAGAAGAAGAAAAGATTCCGCGTGTGGTTAATGCGTCTTAACCCTGTTGACATTGTATAGGTCTTTAACACACGTGTACTCAAGGCTACACACACACACACACACACACACACACACACACCCTGAGGCTGAAGAGCACTGCAAACTGATACTACTCACATGGTTTCTCTCTCTCATATTCCCTCAACCACCCTCCCTCAGTGTGTGTGTGTGTGTGTGTGTGTGTGTGTGTGTGTGTCCCTCTCCGTGCTCTATAATCTTTGTAGCGTATTTATTGATGCCACTGACCCCGGCTTGGCAAGCAGAGATCACATAGCACATGTGACACATAAACACACTCCCACACACACACACACACCCCTCCAGTCACAGTCGTGTGCAACCAGAGCTCAGTCACCTTTGCTTCAGAGGAGGAGGAATTATACAAAGCCATTGTGTGGTGTAAAATGATACCGTTGTCACGCTTGAATTAATACAATGACAAATTGGCTTGGGTCCTTATTTTAACTGCTGTGGCACAAACCTTACTGACGTTATTATTAAAACTATAGACTGTATATAAAGATGTCCACTTCCTTTCTTTTGACGTCATTTGGAACCAGACCAAGCCCCCAGGAAGAGCGCCGTGAGGCTGTGAAGCAAATTTTTGTAGTGGTCAAACGGTTGTACTACAACTTCCGTGTCCGTCACGTGATGCCATTGGGCCCAAAAATACTTTTCCCCATAGACTTACATTGGGAAGGAGACGTCGGCAGATTTTTTTTTTTTTTGAGGTAAATCAACTTCCCAGTACGAACACTTGATTAGCCCTTATTTAAATCATTAGGTCCTAAGAGTTGTAAAATGCACTAATAGCTTATTTCCCTTCCTCCGTTCATGTGAATGAGAACCAGGCCGAGGCTATAGGCGGAGTTGAAAGAAACGCTACGCTCTATGGGCCCAATGGATGCAGATGATCACCGTAAGATCCGCGTTTTTTTATCACTCGGTGGTCGAGCCATTTTCGCTTCATGCGCCACTCGCTTATTACGACCCATATTTATAGTTAGGTGGCGACCTGTAGTGACTGTAGTAATTATGACGGGATTAAAAGAGGAAGTCTGGTGACTATCCCTAACCCTTTTTATTTGTCTCTGTCAAACAGACACAGGACTTACACCGAGGAGACCGCTGCTTGTGTCCCGTGTGAAACCAAAAGTCAACATTGACTTATTTTAAGATAAATAACATACTTTACTTATGTCACGTATGTAACGTACTTGGGAGTCAATGGCAAATGACCTATTCTGCCTTTAAGGTATGAGGACATCTCATAACATATTTCCGAAAAATATTCAACACTTCCGTTAAAACTCTCCACTCAATGGGTAAAAATGTGTGCTGTAAGTTCCATTTTGTGTTGATTTATTACTAACAGAGTCAGTACCACTATGAAAGTTTTGTTAGTTTATTCCCACAAGGAAAAAAAAAATCTAGGGTAGCTAATAGTAATAATATACCTGCGTCCTCCTGGCCTGATCCAGTTAATGAGAGACCATTCATGTTTTAATGCTAAATCATTACCAGAAGTAGAACTTAAGCATCAAGGTCTGGCCTAATTTGTTAGGAAAGTACACTTATAAATATTTTAGACTTATTTTCCCTGATAGTAAAATCCAGTCCTGGAGGTAAACTGGTTAAGGTTAATTGGAGAAGAATGTGGCAAATATCATATTTTACTACAATACTTTGTAATGCTACCCTTTAAACTTATTTTTTATCGCACAACTATTCTTCGTTTTGGAGCCATTAGTTGCTTAAACATTTTCACATTTGCACATACATATTTTTAAAACTAGAGATGCTTAGGTCCGCTTCCTCCATTTTGGACTGAAAGTGACTACCGGACGCCAGCAAAACATCCACCTAAAAAGTGCCATACAAAAGTAAAAAAAAATATTTCTATCCTATTGTCATATTTTACCGAAATGGCCTTGTGTTGAACAAGGAAATATTATAAATATAACAAGTAGGGCTGTGGGCTGCACAGTGATGCAGTGATTAGCACTGTCGCCTCACAGCAAGAGGGTCGCAGGTTCGAATCCGGCTTGGGGCCCTTCTGTGTGGAGTTTGCATGATCTCCCTGTGTTCACATGGGTTTACTCCGGGTACTCAGGTTTCCTCCCACAGTCCAAAGACATGCAGGTTAGGTTAATTGTTGACTCTGTCAACCCTGTGACAGTCTGGCGACCTGTCCAGGGTGTACCCCGCCTTCGCCCACTGTCAGTTGAGATCAGCTCCAGCCTCCCCGTGACCCTGAATAGGATAAGTGGTTACAGATAATAGATGGAAGTAGGGCTGTCAAATAACGCAATAATAATGCATTAATACAAATTTGTTATAACGCCACTAATTTCTTTAATGCATTAACGCAATCGACCCCAATACCCATCTCCAAACTCAGCCTTCATTTCGATCTCAACTACACACCTGTAAAGTTTTGTGACTGCATCTTGCACGGATGTAACACTATCGTTTTGAAAAGATCTGTCCACAGACACACAGACAGACAGAAATATTAACACCTCACAAAGTACTCAAATGCTCTTCTGTGCTAGTTCCCACTACAGTAGGTGTCTCCAGGACCACATTTCGCCATGGTGATACACACACACACACACACACACAGAGTCACAAGGTGAACACAATACCAGTGTCTCTGTCGCGGCTGGTAATTATAACTTCTTGACTGTGACACATGGGTGTATGATTACCAACTGATCCATGTAAGAGCAGTCAAACATTCAACACACGTTCACTTAGAGCTGCCCTCCACATGTATAGCTGAACCTAACCTCCCACACTCACACACATATAGGTGCACGTCCGACTTATTAATAATTCAAACAAGGCTTTCCTTGTTAATCTTTAATTCTGTAATTTAAACTGTACTCATAGTGTATAGTGTGAGACAGGCCTTTGGTTGAGCTTTTGTCATCATGGTTAAAGGGATCATTTTTACGAGCCAAGCAAGTCAACAAAAAGCTGGTTGATTTCAGTTTCGTTAAGCTTTTGTAAACTTATACGTGCTGCTCAGTGGTGAAGTTTCATACAGCAACTAACACGAGACAACAATCTTATTGAAGCTTTATGTATAAAAGTTCTCTGATGCTGTTTGTTTAAACCAGTAACTTTTGTTAATACGACAGAAAATTAACTCTATTTTCAGTTATGACTAGTACAAAATACATGTTAATATACCTGTAAATTATATGTTCAGAGATAAAGCAGTCATTATTAGGCAATTCATTGATTAGCTGATCAATAGGACTTGGAAATTGAAATTGATTTTTCAAGCAAACATTCTCATGTTGCAGCTTTTAAAATGTGAGGATGTGCTTTTTTCTTCTCTTTTGTTATTGTGTTTTTATTAAAAATGTTTTTTTATTAAATTGTATTAACATATACCTTATCTATAGGCTACATAGTATACAGACTATCAGACTGGGAACAGGAAGTGCATTATTATCATACTGTCGGAGATGTGTCGGTGTTTTTGTTCCGCTGCTTTGCGCAGAGCTGACACCAGACCGCCTGTCTGCTCTCTCTCCTCCTCGGCTCTCTGAAGCTCTGTACTCCGCTGTTGTCTGGCAAAGGCAGCGGTGCCAGCGGCGCGGAGGTCCGCTGGTCCAATAACCTTATATTTTGATGTTATAAAAATGTTAATAAAATGTTAACAAAATGTACCCGAATTCACAAATATGTAGGATGTCACTACTGACGTTCCTGTTGTATTACATCACAACGGCTGCTGTATTAGTCATGTGTTTACTGCGTGTTTGTTTGCATATAGAGCGGGAAAGTGAGATTGGATCACAAGTGGGCACTCGAGACACATGTGGAGACGCATTCTAATGCCAGGTGTGAACAGACGTACTTAAAGCTGTCCACTTGTGATTGGATCACTGAGGATGCATCTTAATGCCAGGTCTGAACAGGGCCTTATTATGTGCATGCATTCTACATTCTTTTACATTCACTCTTTAGTATCATTCTAACTTTCTCAGAAATTCTCACATAATTGTCTTTTCAGAAGTGCTTATGTTCCCAATAACATCCAAATGAGCCCTAGGTGAATTCACAACTTCCTGGCTCTTGAAATTGACTTGTTTCATTGTTATTGCTCTACCCTCTGACTGTGTAACCATTAACCGACATTCTTAAAATGCCAATTTATCCATAATCATTACTTTAAAATCCACTGTATTTTTTTTTTTTTACAAAGTCGGATTTTATTATGTCTCCCAAACTGACTTTTTCAAATTCCAGTTTGTAAAATTAGAGTTGAGGCTGTTTAAACCACCCTACAGTGAATCTCATTTTGTCTACATGCGGTTCATTCGAGGTACAACCAGAACGTAGCCAAGTGCAAGGGCATTAAGCAGAGAGGACAATTGGACCTGCTGTAATCTCTGTGTCCAGGAGATAGACAGCAGCAAGCAGAATGACCGCTCTGGGAGAGGAGGGGATTACTGATTAGCCCGTGTGTGTGTGTGTGTGTGTGTGTGTGTGTGTATGTATGTGAGAGAGAGACAGAGAGACAGAGAGAGAGAGAGAGAGAGAGAGAGAGAGAGTAATTGTATCTGTCTGCTGAGACTGATATGTTAAAATGCAGTTACTTACAATGGGATATTAAATATGTAAATTATATAACAGCTAGTACAATTGTTGCAACCATATCCAGTTATTGTTTAGAGTGGTGAGACAATATGACGAAAAATGACTAATGCATTATGTCATTGTGTTGATGATAATGTGGCAGCATTCGCTTATAAAACTAGTCTTTGTTGTAGCTGCAATAGGGACTGGAAATATAATACTATATAATATGATATAAATACAATGTAGGGAAAGGGAGCATTGGGTACGTTTTGTGAGAAATAACTGCTTTCATTTAAAAAAAGACTCGGAAAAGTATTTTTTTTCTTTTTTTACAATCTTTAATTTTTTTCCCTCCATGTCCCTTCCGGGCCTCCGTACAAATCCACCATTTTATATATTATCGAACTATATTCAATCAAGCCCTCAGGAAGTGCGCTGGTCGTCGATCCCAATTTTCGTAGTGGCCAAACGGCGGTACTGCAACTTCCGTGTCCGCCGCGTCCGCCATTGGACCCAAAAATACTTTTTCCATAGACTTACATTGGGAAAGAGACGTCTGTAACTCAGCGGATAATTTTTTTTTAGGTGAAAAAACTCCCCAGTACAAAACACTCTAAATAGCCCTTATTTAAAAAAATATATTTTTTTAAGTTGTAAAACGCACTATTAGCTGAATCCAGAGCTTTTTTCCCTTCCTCCGTTCATGTGAATGAGACCCAGACCGGGGTTGGAGTGCAAGCCGCGACGACGGCGTGACGTTGGGCCCCGTGACAGAGTCATGTGACCGAGCGGACGCTACTGCTACAAGATCCGGGTACTTTTCCAGGCGGAAGTCGAGCCATTTTGTCTTCATGCACCACTGAGCAACTTTCATAGGAATGAACGGGGCCCCGCCTCCAACGCTGTATCCAGTTCTCTTAATACATCCATGTATTCAATTATAAAAAACTTCAGCTCAGATACTAAACCATATGTTCTCATAAATGATCGTATGAAGATAGTCAAAATAATGTATTTTGATACTACCAGTGTGAGTCACCAATTCAGAGAAATTGTACGTGTGTGTGATACATTTTGTTGTTGTTGTTGTTGTATTCCAGTTTTGAGTCTGTGGACTGTGAGCAGATTATGATTGCACTTTCCTATTACCCGTGCCCTTGTGGTACTTTATGCAAGGGCACTCATCCTGTCTGCTTATTACTGTGTTACATTTTTAATTCTTATGCATTTTTAAACAGCCACGCCTTCATGCAAATTGTCTCCATTTGATGGGTTTCACTGCAAACTGCAATGTCAGTTTGGTTGTTGACTTCTCCACATAACTTATTAATTAGAAAAATGAGGCTCAGTGACCTTGTTGACCTCTGGCATTTAAAATCATGCTACATACACACACACACACTTAAACACGCACACACACAAAAGATGCAACAAAACTTGTGTGCACACACAGGAACAGGGACACAACCAACCCCTTGTAAGATTATTAATTATGAAAAGGAAGTGACACTATGAGAGACATGCTTCCTGCATCAGCAAACATGCTGAGGTTAGAGACTGAAGTTTGGGGTCAAAAGTTCACTGATTTAATCTCCTGTATAAATGTGTCATGATACCCAAAATGCTTAACTGGAGCTGACGAGCTGTTGACAGAAGATACGTTGGCATCTTCTTGTTGAGTAGAAAGATTTAATTCATTTAAATATTTAAATGTACATCATAGCCAGATTATCTGGTCGGGGGCTCAGGGGACAAAAATTTGTTGTGACCCTGTTTTTGGTCAATTTATTTAGGAATCCATGTAAATGTTGACATCAGGCCGTGGATTTAAATGCATTTTTTGAATACTTACTCTTTTGTACGTGTGCCAAAACACGTGCAAAATTTGCTTGAATGAATGAGAAATTCTAATCTGTTTTGAACGACAAACTAATTGTTCAGGGATTTGAGCTTATTGTTTTGAAAAAAAATATTATCATTCCAGAATTGAGCCAAAGCGAATGAGAAAAACTGTAATTGCTCAGCATGAAAACAAAGCTTAACTTGCAGTAAACGGTCTATAGCATTCAGCTTGCTGCCCTGTATGATTTGTGTTATTGGGTGGAAGGAACACGATGTCTACATAGTAAAAGCAGCACATCAGTAGCACAGCAGCAGCAGCAGCTTCAGTCTCCTATCAGTGTCTACAAAGGATGCGTTCAGGCACAGTTATGAGTGTAGTTCACCTGGGTTTTGGCAACGGACAACACAGTAGAAAAAAAAATGCTTCAGGTTGCGGTTATGTGTGTATAGCGCACAGGAAACTTGAGCCGCCAGCAGCTTGATTAGATAGCTGTATTGATTCAAATTGAAGTGTATCTGCTCCGTCAGGCACTCGTGAGACGGATGACTGGAAACGGCAGCTGAAACAGCTCCTATGTAGACGAGCTGTTTAGTTTAAGAAAGTTAACTTTGATCTATTCAGCTGCTACAGAGGCATGCCGTGCATATTAAACCTAAAATCAAGCAGTGGTGTTATAAGTGTAATGAATATGCACTACACACAACATCTGTCCTTCTGTCATCATTTCTTTATCAGACCTGCAGTACAAGCATGTGGCAAACAAGATAAAAATAAAGACAAGATAGGGAAATCAAAAACATCAATAAACATTGAATATGGAGCATCGACGGTCAACATGAAAGCAGAGACTACAAAATGAACCAAAAAAAAAACACTTTACACTTAAGACCCTGACAATGTGAGGCCTCTAGGCCCTAATTTAAGGGTGGCCTCAAATGGAGAAAACAAGTTCCCTGTCGGGTGCCTTTCCAGTCGAGAAAACGTGATGAAGTGCCCTCTAGGGTGCCCTTCCAGTCAAGAAAACATGATGAAGTGCCATTTAGGGTGCCCTTCCAGTCAAGAAAACGTGATGAAGTGCCCTCTAGGGTGCCCTTCCAGTCAAGAAAACGTGATGAAGTGCCCTCTAGGGTGCCCTTCCAGTCAAGAAAACGTGATGCAGTGCCCTCGAAGATGCCATTCCAGCGGAAGAAGCGTGATGCATACCCTCTAGGGTGCCATTAAATGGAGAAAACGTGATTCCGTTGGTTAAGGGTTCCTATAAAAACATGATAAAGTGCCCTCAAGGGTGCCCTTAAAATTGAGAAAAAAACAATGTAGTGCCATATAGGCTGCCTTACATGCTAGAAAACTTTCTGCACACTAGTGTCCCATTGCATGCAGCTGGTGCCCTTTTTCTGTTTTTTGTTTTTTTTGAGTCCACCACTGGACTTAAGTATAAGCTTCTGTTCCACCAAGTAGAACAGACTTTTCCAGTCACACACAGTATGTGTACTGATTCCTGGAACGAGTAAGAGAAATGCATTGGCGAATGTTAGTCTGGAACACCAACACTACCTATAACATAATGAGGGCCGATGAATGTTTTACCGCTAGCCCATACAGCCGTCTAATGGTAATATATAATACATGAAGGACCCTGAAACTTATAAAACACACACACACACCCATGGCAAATGTGAGAAGGTTATACAATATGAACCACATGTGCAAACACAATTACACTTAAATGCATAATTACGTAGGCCTATGCATCAGTTACATACCCTACTTGTGTCATGGGTGTAGAATCCAGACATGTATGGCCTACAGTACATACATACAGATACTATATTGAAAAGCATATCTGATAAATGAGCTACTCTAAATGACAGGCAGCATTATTCATTGTTTGACAGATCGATGCCTTCAGTCCCTTATAGATGCAATTTTGAGATCAAGTACACACACACTGCTTCAGACTTGAGGCCTAAAGGTGCTTTTATACCATAAATTCAAAGGGGGACAGAACAGCGAGAGATGAGGTGGGGGTCGGTTAACTTTTATTAATCATTTGTATCGACTGACAGCTAGAAAGCATGGAGAAGAATAGAGGAACAGCACAAAGGGGGGGAGGGGGACAAATTGACGGATTAAGAAAGTGCCAAAAACTAATGGAAGCATAAATGACAGTTTCTCTCAGTTAGCATCAAATATCCTGTCATCAAATGCCTTGTTGGGCATGTAACCCCAACACATAATGACAAAATATACAAGACAATTAAGATTTTTGGCTAGCTGATGCTCCATGTTAACATTGACGGTTGATGATTGATTGGTGTTCTGTCTTTTTCAGATTTTAATCTACAACTAGCTAGCAAGATAGATAGATGGACTCACATCCTTATCGGGAGTTAGTCGAGAAGATTATGTTTGTCTGTTAAAGGTACAGTGTGTAACATTTTGGGGGATCTCTTGGAATATGATATTCAGAACTATGTTTTCATTAGCGTACAATCACCTGAAACTAAGAATCATTGTGTTTTTGTTAGCTTAGAAAGAGCCCTTCATATCTTCATACACTCTAAGAAAAGTCTGTAAAAATATGGGCCGTGTTACTATGAAGGAATTTTCTGTATTGATTTTTCACAGGAGTTTTACCCTTATTTTTAACTACGCATTGCATTGTGGGAACACGAACCTCCGCTAGCGCAAAAGTTGGAAGTAAAAAAATCAACAATTAATATCCAAAATGATTTATGTCAAGGACTTAACGTTAGCTCAGTATCGTTTTAGTTGGAAAACTGTTTTGCTGACTTATTTTACAAGTTTGGTATTGTCATTTACGGTTTACCAATGCTTCTATTTTAGACTTCAGTGGACGTCAGGTAGAGTTAGCCCCAGTTTTAGCCTCAGGTGGTCCGCTAAGACCGATAGGTAACGTACAAATGCTAGCGTTAGCGTCTGTTTTCCCTCCAGAATGTAAAGGTTGGGCCTGCTATTTGGCTAGGTACGGAGGACATCCTGTAAATCCTGTACTGAATTTTCCCTTTTAGGGTTGAAGAAAATGTCCGTTAGCTTAACGGAAAATGTACTGGTAATTTTCTGCCAGGACATTGTCTGTTTTTCTATGGATTTTATTCTTAGAGTGTAGAGAGCGGGTCCTCTTCATGGAGTCCGTCATGTTGCTCCACCATGTTTCTACAGTAGCCCAGAATGGACAAACCAGACACTGGCTCTATATAGAGCCTTTCCCGTTTTTACGTTACCTGAAGGCCACCGTAGTTCTCCGACACGCTTGTGAAACTGTGGTAACGTGAGCCGCAGAGTGAAAAAAACGTGGTACCGCCAGCCTCCGTGTGACTTACGTTGCTCCTAAAGTAGTGTTATTACGGTAAGGATGACCTCAGAGCGAGGCGAATGACGTTACCACGGTTTTGCACTCTGCACTCACGTTACCGCAGTCTTGGAAAGGGAGGAGTGAGCTGAGGGGCACTCAGTTGGTTTCAATCTGAAACCACACCACTTGATGTCGCCAAATCCTACATACTGTATACACTCTAAGAATAAAATCCGTAGAAAAACAGACAATGTCCTGGCAGAAAATTACCAGTACATGTTCTGTTAAGCTTACGGACATTTCCTTCAACCCTAAAACGGAAAAGTCTGTTGATTTACAGGATTTCCTCCGTACTATTCAGGGACACTTCTGTTCAATTCTGTCCTTAAAAAAGAAAATTCCATATATTTACAGTATATTCTCCGTACCATTCACTGACACTTCCGTCAATCCCACATCAGAAATTTCAGTTTCATCAAAGCTGAAATGTCCAATTCTATAGTAAGTATATGTCTACATTTTCTGGTAAATATATATTATTTTCTTCCACTCTAAAACAATTCTAAAATACAATAGTCACCACACTAATGTAATGTTCTAATGTGATAAAATAACTATTTGAACAGCTGTGAGGCTACAGCAACATGATCAAATAAATCCACCATAATATATATAATTGAACATGTTTATTTTTTCTTCTTTAGGTATTTCCCCCCTCTTGTAAACATAAATTCATAACAGTGCATTCAATAGTTTATGTTTGCTCTAAACAGGTTGAATCAATGTGTAATATTGATACAGAAAATACCTTCATATTAACACGGTACATTGGCCTGTATTTTTACGGACTGTGTACCTTTTAAAGGCTTTCTTCTTGTGAATTAAAAACAAAAATCTGGTCCTCTCTCTAGGCTCCATGGTGGAGAGGAGGTCGTGTTGCTCTGGCTCTACCTATCTGGCGTGGAGAGGAAGTCGTGTTGCTCGGGCTCTGTCTGGTTGGCGTGGAGAGGAGGTCGTGTTGATCTGGTTTTACCTGTTTGGCGTCGAGAGGAGGTCGTGTTGCTCTGGCTCTATCTATCTGGCGTGGAGAGGAGGTTGTGTTGCTCTGGCTCTATCGGTTTGGCGACACCGGGAAGCTGCTTGACATCCTCCTGGATCCACCTTCTCACATATGTTCACATTATATGTATTATTTTTTGTCATATGGATTGTCTATGTTGTATTTTCATTATCTTGTTACTCTGTACACACGGCATCTATTGCACATCTGTCCATCCTGGAAGGGGGATCCCTCCTACTCTTCCTGACGTTTCTAACATTTTTTTCCCTATTAAAAGGGTTTTTTTTGGTTAAGTTTTTTCTTATCCAATGAGAGGGTTGCACTGTAAAGGACAGAGGGTGTCGTATCCTGTACACATTGTAAAGCCCCCTGAGGCAAAATTGTGATTTGTGATTTTGGGCAATGTAAATAAAATTGACTTGACTTGACTTTCTCTGCAAACAGGACATTCATGTACTTTATATTACAGCACTGCAACCAGGTTTAATAAGTCCCCTCATTTCCTATTGTGAGTCTTCCTCTTCATGAAGCAGATTTACACTTCTGCCTGCTTTTTGGAGGTAACTTGTATTGGTAACTGAATTTTACCCTTGGATAACTACCTGCTTACTTAGGTGAGGCTTTGGTTATCCCCTTAAGGTAATCAGGAATGATCACCTAGGCCTAGACCAGATGACAAAGATGGAATTCAAACCCAGAAGCGCAGATCGATTAGCCGTGCATGAGCCAGCCGTCTCATTAGCCGATGCAGCTTTACAGATTTACCTTTTCAAGTCAGACTCGAAGTCTGATGTAATAATTCCATTCACGAGGGTTTAAAAACCCTCCTTTAAAATCTCATTTACAGGAATAGGTTCAATAGCATGTCGTATTAAACTGCCAGATTGAATTTATGGATCCAGAAATGTATGTGTGGAAATTGAAAGGTAAATTTTTTACTGCAGAAACCTGGCTCTTCACTAAACAAACAACACGTTCATTCATTTCTCACTAGAAGCATCAAAAGTGCTCCATGAGGTATCGAGTTCTACATCACTTCCTGACGTTAGGAGGAAAGCAACAAGAGTAAAGTCCAGATTCTGTGCGGTGCTTTAATATGATGACGTGTAAAACCAAGTTCCGTTTGTTTTGTAATGTAATTTCAGCTCTGGCTCCCTGCTGCAGACCCAGACGACGACATGGTTTCTAATTTACTAAAAAGCTAGCAAGCATGTCTTTCAATATATTAGATGCATACATTAAGGCACTGTTTACTCTGCAATGACTGTGCTCCGGTATAGAATGATCAACTGCAGAGGCAATGTGTCAAAACTCCCCACATGAATGATCATAATTATCCCCTGAACATTCTAGTGCTTTACAAAAGAGAATTACATCCATTTGGTAGAGCGTATATACTTCGCAATATTTACTCTGTATATGTAGACTATTCAAACCTTGATTGTAGGCCAGCAGCTTATATTTACTGAGCAGTGAGTGTTTAACCCCTTACTATTCTGCCTTCTTTTTTTTTTTAGAGAGATAGGGGAGGGGTACAGAGGATGTTCAGGAGTAGATAAAAAGTCATCAGTGTACTGTATGTCACATAGAAGTGGTGTAAATCATCTGAAAGCTGGGGACCTGAAGATTAATTTCAGATGTAGCTCAGCACTGTGCGTCAAGATCTTCTAGTCATAAATAAGAAATACATATTAATTAATTAATTAATTAATTAATAAACGGATTGATTAATTACAATTGATTGTAAAACTGCTTAGAACATTATGATATAAGTATTTGATGGCCATTCCCATGCTCATTTATATCTAATTTTTGGGTTGATACCATTTGTTACACAGATTTGGTGCTAAATTTAACAATTTTTTACCACTCAAGAATTGATAAAAAATTATCGATAATCCCTCCACATTACCACGTTAAGACACCAAGACCTTGAGGAACACCCATAGAAAAAGCCATGCTGGGATTTGGTATCAAAAACTTTTGACATTTGGAGATTTCTGCAAGAATTAAATTTTTCGGTGATTGGATGGCGAGCACTTCTGTTCTGGAAACTGCTCAGAAACCTCCTTATTGTCAATCTATCCATCCTCTGAATGCCCTAGGTCTCTAGTTTGGCTACTAAGGGGACTAACATCATCACACATTAATACAATTGTGCTCATTGAATCCATAAGGATGGTAGTAAGGATGGTAATAAAGGAAGCATTGAAGCACCTTTCCTTACCATTTGGATTCAAACAGCTCTTATCATGGCTGCTACTCAGATACTTCCAGGTCATTTCACTCCGTTAGGAACCATCTTAGGCAAAAAAGACTTTTCGACTGCAGCCATGGCATATATGAACTCAATAAATAGGTCCATCAATTAAAGCTGCATATTATTATTATGCGGAATTGGATGCTTTTGACTGGGGTCCCCTAGGACCCCCATACATTTTTTTTTTAAAAACACCAATTAAAACATAAAAAGGGAACAATTACAATAAGTCATTGGGAACAAATTGATCGACAAAGTCATGAAAAATTGGAACGATAGAGTAAAACGCCTGACGATAAGTAGACCTCCGGGGTCTGCAGTTGGTAGGATTAAGTTTAACCCGTCATTTGATGCTTTTGATATTCTGGTATGGCATGCACAGTAACAGTAGGATCCAGCTTTGGTTGAGAGAAAGCAAAGAATGTTTTCAACCTCTTATCAAACTTCCTGGACTCTAGCAAAGTGCAATTATTATTCACACAAGCCATGTAAGCACTTTTGCTGCATTTGAAGACCCCTGACCACTCACTGTTCCACTGCTTATATGCTTTTGACTACATGTTACGGGGGGATTGAGATGCAAATTATTGCCTTAATCTTTAGAGAGAAAAATAAGCTTTCTTGGTGTGGAGCTAAGTAAGCATATACTGTATTCTGTTGAAGCAGGAGCACTGTCATCAGTATGCAAAGCTCAGCCTTACTGACACTTCCAAACACATAATGACATTCATATATAATGTATGTGAATGCTATAATATGTATCATAAACTTCCATAATGTGTGTTTTTTTCACATTTAATGTACAGTAAGGCATAAGAGCATCGCACACGCACGCACACGCACACACAGTATAATCTGTTGCTGCTGTTTAATCTGCATGGATGTTGACTAACCAAATCATGATTGATGTCTTCATCATTAAATTGTTCTTTTTCAATCACACACACACACACACACACACACACACACTGAGATCCATCCCCATACAGTTTGACTGAAAGCCGCATAGCTGATGTCTTCATAAGTCGTGCGTTTTCTGTGCCAAGTCAGCTCCACAGAAGAGGAGATGAATGTAAATCCATGCCTATAGATTATCCATTCTCCTCGCACAAAAACTGCCTGCCACAATCCCCCATTCACCCTCTTTATATTCCTTCCCTTCATATGGATTTCAGCAGTCAAATCGTATTATGTGGAGACACCCCAGTGGCTCGCTGGGCAAAGACGTGCGCTGTGCTCTGTGCAATTTTCGTGGGTTAAAATCCGACACTTTCCCCCATATAAGCCTTTCCTTCCCCACTGCAACGAGAGCAGAAGTTGTTTTAAAGCTCACAAGTGTTATTTTACATAGTGAATTCAAATCTAATCCTTTCGAATATTCATTCCCTTGGCTCAAATCTCAACACTCAATGCATTTTTGCATAGTGTTAAGTGTCTGTGTTACTGTAGGGAAAAGGTTGTACAGATACATTGTGGAGATGTGGGTTCAAATAAGGGTTAAGATGTAAGGTACCTACTTATATGAGGTCACAAAGATGTAAAGTTATATGAAAAAAAATAGATAGAGAAGATAGAGCAATACACTTTTAAGCCCAAGCATTGTTTGCTTAAACTTGCCCATGATATCTCTTCTCACAATT
>CAKALU010041293.1:20101-87783 GCA_916700995.1 Hozukius guyotensis
CCTACTCATATGAGGTCACAAAGATGTAAATTTATATGAAAAAAAATAGATAGAGAAGATAGAGCAATACACTTTTAAGCCCAAGCATTGTTTGCTTAAACTTGCCCATGATATCTCTTCTCACAATTTAGGGGTTGTCAAACTGTGGGGTGGTCCCCACCTGGGGGGCGTAGAGCCATTGCAGATGGGTCAGCATGACTAGGAAAAAAAATGTGGAGTGGAACTAAAGTTGTCTCTGACACGTCAATCTGCTGCCAATCTGATGGATTTGTCAAAAGGGGAAATACTTGGAGTAAATGTGCAGCAATGACAGAATAATGCTTGAAATGTAAGATGTGTTTAAATTGGCATAAAAAATGTTTAATGTGCTGAAAGCAGGAACATCAGTAAATGTATCTGCATTTATCTATAAATGACTGTAAGTGGTTCTTACAGTTAATGTTGTCCACAGCTGGTTTAATAATGTATGAAAAGCTTCTCCTTCACTTCATTAAACCCTTGCAGCAGTCTGAAGGCAGTAGGACTGATTCTGTATGTTGATAGATCTGCAGCCTCCGATTTGAAAGGTGCCATTACACACTTGGCTGTCCACTTTGGTTATCTTCATGTTTTATTCTTAAAATTCATTAGGCTGTCGTGTCACATTTTATGATATGCACTGACGATTTACAACATGAGATACAGTACAATTAAGACTGAAATGGTGTCGCATTGATGCGATCATCTTCGTCAACATTTTTTACTATCATTTCTATCATCCTTGTACAAGTTAAACGCGATCGCCACTGGCTAACTCATGGCCGCTGCTCTGCACTACTCTTATACAGCGGTTATAGCGGATAACGCCGTCCCAACTGATGGTGCTTTACGGAAGCGTAGCACCGACCCCCCCAGGTTAACACTGTTAGCTCTGTCAGCAGTGTTGTCGTTGTTTTCACGTTTAGCGCTGTTAGCAAAGAACGTATATTGCCAAGAGGTGAAAGTCAATTGTTTGTTCAATTGCAACATCAGCGCCCAGCAGCAAAGCTACGCTCCCGCCATTTTGGACTGAAAGCGACTACCGGACACCAGTAAAACGTCCGCCTAAAAAGTGCATTACAAAAGTAAACCTAAATTTTTTCTATTCTATTGTCATATTCTACCTAAATGGCCTGTGTTGAACAATTAAATATTATAAACATAATAAGCGTTTTCAGTCCAAAATGGCAGCAGTGGCTGTTGTAAAAAAAAAAAAAAAAAACACAGGAGTTTCGTCTCTTTGTTTCTATAATCTCTGCTGTTAATACCTTTGGCTACAAGCCGCCGGCTCACTCTTCGCCATGTTGAGAGCCGTGCGGAGGCAATACAAATGCTCCAAATTTCATATTTAGCACCTTTAAAGTACGATAGACAGATTTTTGAGAGGTTTGAGCATTTACTATTAGTGTAGCTGGAGAGAATTTTATGGCAGCTTAGGTAGAGTCATTTAGTCCCACTGTGGTGTTAAATGGTTGATCATATTGAATTGCTTTAGTTTTTCTGCTTCCAGGCCAAAAAAAGCAAATAGATGTAGGTCACAAGATGTCAATATGTTCGTCTTACTTGCTACTTCGGGTTAATGTTAGCTTCACCTCCATCATATACAATAAGTATTCATAAAATCCCTTTTTCTTCATGTTATGAGATTGAGGTACAGAAGCCCTGAAAGGCAAGTCCTGTGTTTAGGATTTAAGAAGAGGTGAAAAAAGGAACTTTCTAAGTTCCTTTAAAAAAAAAAATCATATGTGAAACAGGTTTGCCAGGATCATTTTTCCAAGTTATCTTATTTTTTCATCGGTGAAAACAGAAAAATGATCCTGAAAAAAAGAAAGAGAAAGGTGCAGCACTACCCCATGTTCTAAATAGGTTTTGTTCTAGGTTAGTTATAATTTCTCCATGCACTCTAAACACCAGGTACACATATTGTGTGTTAGCAAGTTATGTAAATTAGAACTCACCTGGAAGAAAACATGAATGCTTTTAGTCCTATTTAGAACATGGGGTAGTGATGCACTTCAGTCTCTTGTGGCCAAAATCAGTATTACAACAACAAACACTTTATTGCCTTTCACCTGTTTAACACATGATCAAAAAGAAGAAAACTTACAAAAAATTAACTTAGCAAAACATTTTTTTAAGCCCAAGTCATGAACACAGGAGATAAAACAATTTAGATCAGACTTAAGGAACACCGGAGTTTTGTTTTTTTTCTCACTTGCATTTCAAGGCTTCCGTACTTAGGAGTGTGGCAGTAACTCATAAGGTGTTAAGCACTAACATGCAGGGAGAAGAAACATAGTCTTATCAGCAGGTGTTTGATATGGAGTTCAGCTGTGCTCCTCATTGTAAGACACATGAAAGACTACGTAGTTACGTGACCTAACCGGAGATCCCATTATAAGAGGCTTTCATGCAGATTTGCCCTACAATAAACGCCTCTTCTATCAGATGACAAGACTAATGTAAATTCATGCCTGGAGATTATACATTCTCCTCAGGGGGAAACGGAAACTGTCACACTATCCTTTCATTCCAGCTAAATAGTACAGTCAAATCCATTATCTGTTGGGGGGCCTAGGAGAAGAAGAAGGGGCAAGGCACAAATTTTCTTTTCAGTCTCCTGTCTTCACCGAGAACATTCCTGTCACTCATTTCCATCATAATCCGCTGGTTTTCTGTCAAGACTGTGACGGATGCTGCGCACAGGAGAGGAACACGAATCTCAGTCTGTTTATTTATGTTGTCGTTGTTGCCTTTTCCCTGAGCCACGTCTCGAAAAGTATTCCAAAAAGGCTCATATTCAGAACTGAAATATATATATAGGTTTGCCCTCAAAATGATCTTGCATCTGTGTTGTAAATATCATAAAACAGAGTTCCCCTACCATAGAATTGCTAGGCAACCTAGCAACAAACAGTTTCAAAAGTTTTGGCTTTTGTGCTCATCAAGTACCGCCTCTGGGTCAGTGGCCCTAGGCGTACGATACCGATGGACCGAGGAACCCTTTAGCGTCTGTATGAGCTTCATCATGCTTTTTTCTAACCCATCTGCGTCATTATTAGTCAGAGCAACTGACGTAGAATAAAGAGCGAGAAAGTCTGCTTAGGGCAGAGGTCGGGGTGTGTTGGCGAAACCGACGAGTTATATTCATGAAAGAAAGTTGACTCATTTAATGCACTGAATCACCTTATTCAAATTGAGGATATTGTTCGAGGATTTGTATTTTTTTTTTTCTTTTTAAGGGTGATGATCAGACCACATTCAGAGGTGGTCTGGGCCACATTCAGAGGTGGTCTGGGCCACATACTTTTAGCAGTGTGAACGCGAATGTGTCCTGGGCCACATTGAAGGACCGGCTACTCAACTGATGTCCCGCTCCTCATGTGAACAGACAGGCGAGCGCTCGTCCGCCTCGCAGCATGGAAACGGTCTCTGTGCTCTACTGTATACCTTGTCTATAGGTTACATATCAGACTGGGAACAGGAAGTGCATTATTATCATACTGTCGGAGATGTGTCGGTGTGTTTGTTCCGCTGCTTTTTACGGAGCTGACACCCGCACGCCCGACCGCCTACTTGCTCGCTCCTCCCCGGCTCTCCGGAGCGCTGTACCCCGCTGTTGTCTGGCAAAGGCAGCGGTGCCAGCAGTGCGGAGGTCCCCGGGGACCACCGGTCCAATAACCTTATATTTTGATGTTGTAAAAATGTTAATAAAATGTACCCGAATTCACGATATTACTACTGGCATTCCTGTAGTATTACGTCACGACTTATGCTGTATTAGCCGTGTGTTTACTGCGTGTTTATTTACATATAGAGCGGGGAAGTGAGGTCGGATCACAAGTGGCCACTCAAGACGCATCTGGAGACGCATTCTAATGCCAGGAGTGAACAGACGTACTTACAGGTCCCATATCATGCTCATTTTCAGGATCATACTTGTATTTTGTGTTTCTACTAGAACATGTTTACATGCTGTAATGTTCAAAAAAAACTTTATTTTCCTCATACTGTCTCCCTGAATATATCTGTATTCACCCTCTGTCTGAAACGCTCCAACGTAGTGCATTTCAATGGAATTGCAACGGAATTGCAAGGAAAATAGTTTCTACTGGTCTAGAATGATAATCCACACACATCTGTGTCATAGGTGTCCGGTGGCTGTCCGGTAACTAAAAGTTAATCCACACGTTACAGCGAATCAGACTTGAGAATTCTCAGTTGCCATAGTATCATTTTATTTGATTAACAGTGGTTGTGCTACATGGACAGAACCTCTAAAGGCTTCTTCAAGAGGTCATGGCTATCAGTCCCATCTATGAGACTGGTTGAACATTTTTGCACTTGCTCCCTGTCTTCTGTAGTTGTGAATACATTGTACGCTGACATTTGCAAAAGCTCCTATTGAAAATGATTCAATTAAGATTCCACAGTTTTGTACCTTACAGTGGAGATACTTGAAATACATAAAGTCAAAAGGAGAAAGCGAGTTCAGGCTAGACTGAATGCAAACCAATTTCCATTTTGCACTCCCTGTGATTTGTACTTTGTGCTCTTATGAATGCACCTCAAGGCCCTTGCTTCAGTATATCAAAAAAATTAACTTGCAAGAAGAGTTAGTTTTGAGACAGCTAATGTAGTAACAGTTTCTAATTGCCAAATTCTATAGGAGTCCTTGCATACAACACAATTAAATGATATTATGCCCAGAGGATCAACAGCACATTGATGCAAGTCCGAATTTTAGGCATTATGGTTTTATGGCTGCAGATATATTTAGGCTTAGAGCTTTTAATTTCTCTCTTTTTTTTTTTTTTTGGAAAAAAGCTCTCCTAATGTTTGGGTTGGTCCCACTTGTTAAAGATTATCATTGCTTGCACCAGTGTTAATTTCATTAAAGGTTCTCTATACGATAACCAGAGCTTTAATATAGCAGCAAACAACTATTTGCTATGTAAAGACATAGAGGAGTGATGTCTACCTGAGCAGAGAATGAAGTCACTCTCCCTCCTTGTGTGTTGTAATCCAAGCTTCTCCGTGCTTTGTGGACATAGCCGGGCCGGCTGCACGTGTTTTTTAGTGCATGTTCGTGCATGTGCGCGTGCCCCACTGGCTGGCTCACAACTGCCGCTCTGCACTACTTTCCTACGGCGTTTACAGCTGAAAACCATCGTGGAAGGGTGGCGTGCTGTCAGGACTGGGTCGCCATGTTGACAACTGTTCCCAGTCTAGCATTTAGCACCTTTAATGAAAACTATGACTAAATATGTTCGTCAATTACCTTTTTTACCACGACTTAGACAAGACGACGATGAGACGATGGCGAGACGGCACTGATGTCATCAAACACTAACTGTGACTATATCAACATGTAATGTTGTTGACAAAAAAGGCGAGACTAAAATGTAGTTTCAAAAATAAAAACTTGACCAAAATCTCTCTTTATTTTCGTTGCAAAAAGGAGGAGACTATTATTTTTTTCTCAATGCAGTAGTTCCGCCATATCAGGACTACACTAGCAGCACACAATTACTTTTTTCATAATTACTTCAGTTAAAGAACATAGACTATAAAAAAGTGGACGTAGTCATCGTGACCTCACACATTGGTTTGTTGACTGCCGTTTTGAAGCCTCGAGTTCTGCATTTTGGCCGTCGCCATCTTGTTTTGTTGCAACCAGAAGTGACACGAGGGGATGGAGCTAAGTACAATTGAACGCTGAATAAGACATTTTTAGGTGACTTTAGTGAACTGAAAACACACTGTGAAAGGGTTAAAGTTCTAAGACGAAAACACGGACAACACCCAGACCGGACAACGCCTTGGTGGTGACCTGTCAATCACAAGGTAGCCCCGCCCTAAAGCATCCCCTGCTTTATGGTCTATTTGACTCTAAATGGGACCATAATTTACTAAATGAACATCATGCTGTATTGAAGAAGACTTGAAACTAGCGATTAAGACCATAAACTCAAATTAAAATTTTTTACAATTGACATAATAAATCAAATGAGAAGAGACTGTCATTGACTGACAGACTTAGACTATACAACTGGACTTCTTTTTGCAACCAGAGAACCTGCTGGCCATTAGAAAGAATGGAAGTTTATGACACTTCCACATTGGCTTCACTTCTCAGACCCGGAGGTTGCCGCTGGTTAACGATGGGAGCAACAGGGCTTTGAAAGAATAAAGGTGATATTTTGGCTAGACTAGATTAACTGGAGTGTTAAAAATAATCCAATGGCCTAAAAGTCAAAGAAAACAATAACTATTTTCGTATAGTTTTAGTCAATGAAACTGTTGACATTTCAGTCTAAGTCTCAACTAAAACTCGACTTTAAAAAAAATGATAAGGAAACTAAACGAAAGGATGAGGTTGACTAAATATGATCAAAACTAACAAGGACAGACAGGACTACAACTAAATGAAAAAAAGAAAAAATGACAAAATGAACACTACATGTTGGAAGTGTTTTTTTAATGGAAAAATTGACTGGTGATTGCCAACACATTTATGTCATCAAGTAAATGTCTAAAAGGGACCGTGGACCACACTTTAACGGTAAAAAGAGAGGTGAGGAAAGAGGGAGGGCTGTGACGGAAGGCTTTTTAAAGCGGAGTAGCAGGAGGCAGAAAAGGGTAATGGGGCAGAGAAAGGAAACAGGCCACAGAGAGAGATGTGCATGTGCTGTGTGCAAACAACACTCTATCAGTCATTTGACAGGTGCTACTGTATGTTTCTGTATGCACAATATGTGCACATGCAGTCATAGTCATCATTGTGTTTGTGTGTGTATGTGAGTGCTTGTCCAGATATCTTTATGAGGACCAAATTTGAGTTTTGGCCTTCAGAGTGAGGACATTTTTGGAAAGTGAGGACATTTTGGCCGGTCCTCACCTTCGGAAAGACCTTCACAGGCCTGTTTGAGGGTTCAGACATGGTTTCAAGATGCAGGTTAGAATTAGGTATAGGTTAGGGTTAGGGTAAGGGTTGGGGTCAGGCTTTTAGTTGTGATGGTTAAGGTTAGGGTGAGGGGCTAGGGAATGCATTATGTCAATGAGTGTCCTCACAAACATAGAAGTACACAGCTGTGTGTGTGGGTGTGTGTTTGTGTGTGTGAGTGTGGGCATGGATTACCCACGTTGTGGGGACATGAGCCTGTTTACAAAGTCACTTTGTGGGGACTCGTCTTCCAAATAGGGACAAAAATGCACGTCCCCATAACGTAAATCATTACATATTAGGGTTTAGGGTTAGGGAAAGGTTAGGTTTAGGTTAAGGTTAGGGAAAGAGTTAGGCAAGTAGCAGTTACAGTTAGAGGAAGGTTAAGTCTCCCGGAAATGAATCATTGAGTCATTGTAATGTCCTCACAAGTTATGAAAACACGACTGTGTGTGTACGTGTGTGTGTGTGTGTGGCCTTTGTGTGTGTAACTGTGCATGATCCGTGTTAGCTGTCTTCCCTGGCTATAATGGGCCAAGCTGGCAACCTGCTGGCAGCCTGACGTTTGACAGAAAACAATGCATATTCATCTCTCTCCCTCACTCTCACACACACACACACACACACAAACCAGGCGGCTCCCTGTGGTTCGGCTGCCACTGAGCCGTATGGACGATTAGTCAAGGCCACAGCCTTCACCTTTAAAGTGTTCTTTCTTTTCGTCTGCCCTCCTCTCAAAGTTTTCTTCTTTTCACCCTCTCCTTTTACCTTTTTCTTAATTTCCACCCGCTCAAGAATTTGTTTTCATCTGATTATTTGTTCAGTTTATGTCTTTTTCTTTCTTTTTTCTCCATCCCCGTCACTTGCATTCCTCTTTTGGACTATTTCTCTCCCAGACACCACCTCTCTACTGTCCAAATGTCAACATTTAATGTTATTAGTTCTAAAGGTTTCTCCTCCACTTTGTTTGCGCCCTCCTTTTGTCTCCAGACAGCTCGTCATCCTCTTCCTCACCTTTTTTGTTGTTTTCTTTGTTAAACTCTTTTTGTCTGCCCTCCTTTCAAAGTTGTCTTCTTTTCACCCTCTTCTTCCATTTTTTTAATTTCCACCCGACTCAAGAATTTGTTTTTCCGCATTCATCAGATTCCCTGTTCAGTTTAATGTCTTTTTCTCCATCACTTGCATTCCTTTATTGGACTGTTTCTTTCATGGACACCACCTCTCTGCTGTCCAAATGTCAACATTTAATATTGTTAGTACTAAAGTTTTCTCCCATCCGCTTTATTTGCACCCTCCTTTTGTCTCCAGACAGCTTGTCATCCTCTTTCAGTCCTCACTTCTTTGTTGTTTTCCTTTTTAAACTCTATTGGAACAAGATTAGTTTTCAGGACAATCAAAAAAAATAATTGCTTCAATAGGGAATGTCCTCTGTCATTATTTTCCTTTTTTACTTGTACTGGGCATTGCACAGAAGGTTAGAAAAAAGCAGCAAAATGGTTCTGGTGCAGAGTCAAAGAGTTGTGAGATGGCAGATTTGGAAAGTACAGACATGCTTCAGTAGTGATTACTTTAGCTCCCCTCTGTACTTCTGTTCTTTGCCTTCCATGGATTTCATCCACCTTCACAACTTTGCCTCCCTTTGCATCAGACACCTGAACAGTAAAAATCATTTGGGTAGCAACTTCTTTGGTACCTCAAAACTATAAACTCAATACAACCAGGGGGCTGGGAGAATAACTGAGCTTCCCATTCAATCGTTTATATGCAAATGATGATGTATCGCATCTCCATAAAGTTTCCTCAGATAAGTTTTAGTGCTTGCTTGGGGTGCAACCCAAGTTGCTGCGAAAGGAAAATTATTGACTTGAGGGAAACATTTGGCACCATTAGCCAGACAAATTATTCATTTTCATTGCACCTGAACTCAAAAGTGAGTTTGAATGTTGTGAAATATATCTGTAAATTATCTGACAGGCTCCCTGGTGATGATGCAACATGTCTTTATCTTCAGGATTTAAAGTGAAATTAATCACTTAAAGCCCCAATCATGACGGCATAATATTTGCTGCAGGTTTTCCTGTTTGTCACAACTTGGTTAGTGTTTCCATAGTTAAGGCCATTGTTTGTTTTGGTTATATTAACGCTGCAGGGTAACATTTTATTTCAACCCTATTTTAGCATTTATAATTTATAAACAATGAAAAAGTGGAGACTGCTGTATAAACAGATAATGGATGGCAATATAGTAATACACAGTTGTAATAATATAAAATATGTCAATTGTGTTTATAGCTTGTTGTTCTGCCTCCAAATGGCCAAAATATAAATGAATGCAGGTTTTACAGCACATTGTCTTTTCTCCATTTTTAAAAAAGAATTCTGTGCATTGTGCTTCTATAAATTTTCTTGTTCTAGACAGATTTTGTCCCCTTTTTCAACTGTAATGTGGATAATGACAGATTTATTTTTCAAGACGTCCTCACCCAAAAAATGGCTGTATAGGTCGTCTGTGCTGCAGTAACACTTTACAACAACCGTCACTTATAAAGGTAAATTGATAGTTAATTTAAAATGAGTTAATAGTTATTTCAGTGTTAATAAACCATGAAATTATAATGAATACAGTTTGCTAATTATTAGTAATGCTATAATTAATGTTATTTAACAGTTTATTGTTGCATACATTATATAATTTTATATACTGTATTATATGTATTTGTTAATGATTACAAAAAGATTTGTAAACCTTTAAGAAATTGTTTGTAAAACATTTTTAAACATTAGAGATAGATGGAAGAGATATTTGTAACACATTGTTAATGGTTAATAATTGGATTGTAAACCGTCTATAAACATTATTTGGAATTACACACACACACATATATATATATATATATATATATACAATTGCAACAGATGATTATGATACCTTAATATAATACCTAAATGCTTAATAAATACTTTGTAAACCATCTATAAACATTATTTAGATAGATAGTTAATCCGTTGTCATAATTGTTTTCTGGTCCATCTATCTATGTAATGTTTATATATGTTTTACAAACAATTTCTTTAAAGTTTACAAATCATTAGGTAATCATGAATGAATACTTAATATATTATATAAAAAACTTAAATTAAATAACTGTTAATAAATACTTTACTAATGTAATCAGAATGTAATTGTTATTGTCCCTTATCAGCTATGATACAACATATAATTTATAAATTAATTATTTAATATTACACAAACTACTGATACAATAACATTAATTTTAGCATTACTAATAATTAGTTAACATTATTATCATTTCATTGTTTGTTAACAGTAAAATAACTATTAACTAAGTTTAATTAACTATACATTAGCATTTATAAATGATGGTTATTATAAAGTGTTACCACAGCTTATTATGACCCGCATTAACATTTGTTGTTAGGCGCTGACCTCTAGTAGTCGTGGTAGTTACGACGGGAGCAAAGGAGGAGGTCAGGTGCGTAAAGAGCGAAAAAGTCCAGATGTCAATGAGGTTGAGGTGGATGGATGGGTCAAACAAACACAGGACTTTCACACAGGAGGCTGCTGTTCGTGTGAAACCAGAAATCAACACGTTGAGTTATTTTAAGTTAGATATGTAACTATGTTAATGCACAACTACATTAGTACGTAAATGGTAAATGGACTTGCATTTTATAGCGCTTTTCTAGTCTTCCGACCGCTCAAAGCGCTTTACACAACATGTCAGCATTCACCCATTCACATACACACATTCAGACTGATAAAAGAGGCTGCAACTTGCCCATCAGGATCTAATTTAGATACTCATTAACACACCGATGGCACAGCCTCCGGGAGCAATTTGGGGTTAAGTGTCTTGCTCAAGGACACTTCGACATGTGACCGGAGGAGGAGGCGTGGATCGAACCGCTGACCTTCCGATTGGTGGACGACCTGCGCTACCTCTGAGCCACAGCCGCCCCAAATACGTTACTTATGTAACTATGTAATTAACAAAACTACGTAACTACCGTAACTAAGTAATTACCATAACTTAGTAACTACCGTGATTACCGTGACTACCGTGACTACTCAACTAACGTAACTAAGTGACACATCATGTACTTTGTAACAGCATCACGTACTATGTAACAAACATACTTATTTTAATCCAAACCATGAATTTTTTCTAAACCTAACCAAGTAGTTCCTTTTCACAATGTTAACCTTGTGTTTAAAACTGCAACATTTTCAAAACATTAAATAGAACGGTCACATGTTTAAAACTGCCACCATTGGACTGTTTACAATGTTAAATAGAACGGTCACGTCATTTTGGCAGTCATTGCCAAACAACCTACTCTGTCGTTTAGGAATGAGAACGGGTTGTTTTATTTTTGCATTCTGCACAGGTTCTCTGGCACTGACTGGACTAAAACCTGTGTAAATCAGATGGCTGCAAACTGACTTTTTCTCTTTTTCAAGTCATATCTTGGTATCACTTTCCTTGACATCTTCATTTTCTTAGATCATTTTTATTTATTATATGTTCATCCATATGAGCCTTTAATGTATTGGAAGTTTTTCATCTTGATTTCCCTGCGGGAATCATTAGAGTTTCATCTTCGCATGTCACAGCGGGCTTTGTGCTTGATGTTCTCATATGAACCTGAGTGGAGGTTTGACTGACAGGCTGACAACCGTAGATGGCAGAAGTCTTTCTTCAACTTAACTTCTCTCTGCTCCAGTGGAGCTGTAACCTGGCTGACCCTGCACAAGGTAAACAGAGAATTTCCACTTTGGACAGACACTTAAATATATCACAACGCACTGTATTGGAAACTGAAGTATTCTTCCCTTTCACATAAAAAAGATATCTCTATAAAACTGAATTGGCACTGTTTTCCAATCTGGCCTTCTCTGTCTTTTCTCTCCTAGTTTAATTCTCTTCCATTCTTTTAGATTTTTATCGTCTCTTCTTCTAACTGTCCTTCCTTTTATTCCCCTCCTCCTCTGTTCTCCTTCTCTTCCTGTCACTTGTCAAAACCTTTTTTTCCCCTCTCACTTGCCTCTGCACTTTTTCTCTCCCCACTTCTCCTCTGCCTTGGCAACATACCAAACTTTTCTTTAGAATTTGATTTTACCTCACCCCCTCACCCCCCTCCCCCAATGCCTCAATTTCAGCTTCAGCAATTTTATGGACATTAAATCTTTATAGTGATTCAATGGCAAAACGCATCTCTGATTTATTGTTTTGCTCTTGTGTTTTTATGCCATAATGTTATGCCCTTCACTTTGCTCTTTCTCTGTGTCCATATGTATATGTAATCCTCTTCTCGTTCCATGCTTTCTTTTCCTCTGAAACGTGTCCTGGCGCATTAGAGTAAAGCTTTACTTCTACAACAGTTGTGACATTGAGTGGTCTGGAAGCTTTCAAAGTCTCCAGCAGCTCTGCTTTTTACTTCCTGCAAATTGTGCTCCCTAGACAACATTGGCCAAACTGTTGGGATTGTGTGTATGTTCCCTTAGAAACGCTCGCTGTTTATATCCGAACTAGAGTTTCCAAAGAATCCTGTGAAAGCAACACAGGAACAACTGTTGATTTGATGGATGGCTTTATGAAACACAGGGGAACTTCTTTCATGTAAGGCTCCTGATAAGCATGAGGGCCATAGAAAGATGGAGTGTTGGAATAGTATGTTGAGTATGTTTATCGGACCCCAATTAGCTCTTTATTCTTAATTGTAGGAAATAATGTCCTCACCAGAAACATGACGCAAGGGCCAATTGTTCACACTTTGAACAACTTATCCACCTTATTCCCGGGGACGTTACTGTAGAAATGATTATGGGCGTCAAGATTCATCAAGATTTAGGTTTAGGCAAGAAAACCACTTTGCGAAAGTTAATGGAAACATCATGGTTACTGACTTAGGATCAGGCAAGAAAACCATTTAGTTAGGTTAATGGAAAAAGTAAAACACGTACGGAAACAACGTAACGTCAGTACGGAAAACATGTGACAAACGTCACTAACGTAACTTGCAAAACAAAACACAGGACTTTCAAGCGGTCTCCCGCTTGAAAGTCCTGTGTTAGTTGGACCCATCCACCATAACTGTGTTTTATATCCTACATAACTAGCTCTGAAGTTAGACTTTCGTCACTACACAACACATGACAAACGTCACGTTACTACCGTCACTACAAAACATTGCACCTTCATGCAGGCATGTAATATTCACACATCTGCGAAACAAAACGTGACACTGACACGTTTTCTTCCGGTGGACTGGCGGGTGTGTTACACGCTTTGTGAGATTAAGCTGAGTATTGTGTTTGTGTCCTAAGCCTGTTGTATCTTATTTCTCTGTGTCATAGAGCTCCATTGTTGTCCAAAAACTCTCAAAACACATCAGTGAGCCACACTATTCCACTGGGTGACATGTTCCTTCATCACCATGAACATACACCGTAGTTTATTTATGTATTTTTTAAACATATATTTATTGAGTTTATACATTTAACACATTGTACATACAACACAGAACAGTGCATAAAACAATTATAATATAAAAATGATTATAAAAAAATCTTAATTGAAAGTAAATAGCTAAACATGAAGTTAAAAGTATATAAATTATGTTTACAATCGAAATATAATGAAATAACTAAAATAATAATAAAAATAAGTAAATAAATATATAAAAATAAATCAATCAATATATAATAAAAAAATAAATTAAATAAAGAATATGGTCACAAACATATAACAAAGTACAGCACACATTCCTCACAATAGATCAGTAATTTTTACTCTGACTTCACACTTCTAACGCCTCTTCAATGTCACCATTTTTAACAAATTCCAAAAACATTTCCCAGATGTACATATATGTGAGTTTCTCAAAAGCCAAACTTGATGTTAAGCGTTTCAACCAAGAGAGGGGCAACCAACATTTTTCCAACACAGAGCAATTGTTCTCTATGAGTTAGAGAGCAATCGTCTGGATAAATGCTTAACTGTACTTTATTTGACCTCAATCCCACATACATCGTCCTGCTGCCAGAAATACTCACTACAGCACCAAATGAATATTAATCTATCGCTGGAAATACTACCTAACAAATGCACATCTATCTATCTATCTATCTATCCATCTATCTGTTGGTCAAACCTCTCTCATTCTTTCCTCTTTTCAGCCATCCGTCTTATTTTAATTAATGAATAAGCCAGTCAGTTCAGAGCTGTCAGACTGTGTGTTTGCTCTCATCAAGTTTCCTCCCCTGCGCTCCGGTTTCACTGTGCGGCCTTACAGTAGGGACAACCAGCCCCCATCAATATTTAAAATGCATTCTAATTAAGCCCCGGCTGCACCCTTGGCGCCTGGGATGAGCGAAGGGGTGAAATTAAAGGCGCCCCTCACCCTCCACTGCCTTCACGTCCCCATTGACTTTTCATCAACCTGAAATCAACAACAACAACAACAAATTGGTGCTCACCCGCCACATCTGCTGGGGGCTAAGAGTGGGGGTGGAGGTGGGGGGGGAAGAGGGTGTGGACACTGCACTGTGAAACATGCTCAATCTAATGGAGGGTTAAAGATTGATGACCTCCTTGATCCTCCTGTACAATGTGGCTGTGCTGATGGTTGACTGATGTATGCAGGTTAAGTTGGGGAGGGACAAAGGGGAAAAGACAGATGGTCTATGTATGTTGCAGTGTTTGAGTGTGTGTGTGTGTACTTGTACAACTATCTTTGTGGGGACCAATTGGAGTTGTAGACCTTCAGAGTGAGGACATTGTGGAACGTGAGGACATTTTGGCCTGTTTGAGGGTTCAGAGTTGGTTAAGGTTCAGGTTAGAATCAGGTTTAGCTTAAGGTAAGGTTTGGGGTTAGGCTACTGAATGCATTATGCCAATGAGTATCCTCACAAAGATAGAAGTACAGGGATGTGTGTGTGTGTGTGTGTGTGTGTGTGTTGGTTTATGTTCCCCTGTGATCATGTTTCAGCGCTGACGATGAGGAAAATGTTTCGCCCCCATTTGATTGAAGTGACCTAAAGAGACAGGCTAATAGAGTGCAGACAGTCCCAACTGTCTGAGTGCATGCGTGTGTGTGTTTGATGACAGCGGATCTGATTTGAGTCGACTAAGTGAGAGAGAGAGAGAGAGAGAGAGAGAGAGAGAGTGAGATGGGGGAAGCATCAGACAGGCGAGGAGAAATGAGCCAAGAGACAAAGCTGTTATTTTAAATACGGAGAATAGGTAACACTTTATAATAACCATCATTTATAAATGGCAAATTGATAGTTAATTAAACTTAGTCAATAGTTATTTTACTGTTAACAAACAATGAAATGATAATTAATAATGTTTACTAATTATTTGCAATGCTGTAATTTCTGTTATTTTACCATTAGTTTGTGTGATATGAAATAATTTCTTTATAAATTCTATATTGTATCATAGCTGATAGGAAACAGTAACAATTACATTCTGATTACATTAGTAAAGTATTTATTAACAGTTTATTGTTGCACACATTATAACATTATGCGTATTTGTTAACGAATACCAAATAATTTGCAAACTTTTAAGAAATCGTTTGTAAATCATCTATAAACATTTCATAGATAGATGGACCAGAAAACAATTAGCTATCTAACTAAATAATGTTTACATATGCTTTACAAAGTATTTATTTACTATTTAACAAGGTATTATAATCATCATTTGCAACTTTATTATAGCTATCCAATATCGGTTTACAAACTAATTATTAACCATTAACAAAGTGTAACAAATATCTGGTCCATCTATCTCTGTACTGTTTACAGATGTTTTACGAACAATTTGTTAAAGGTTTGCAAATCATTTCATAATCATTAAAAACTTACATATAGTATATAAAATGTTTTAATGTGTGCAGCAATAAACTGTTAAATAACATAAATTATAGCATTACTAATAATTAGTAAACGTGTTAGCAGAGAATGTTTATCAAAATGTATGTGGGCAAGAGAAAAAGGGGTGAGCCCTATTGTTATAGCGTGTATAGCTGACAAAACTGTATGTTAAATCTTATGGATGATGTTGCTGTGCGTGTACACACACACACAAACACACATACCCAAAGTCATTATGACATCATGCCTGACACGTTCCTCTGACCTGAGTCATTTTATCAGTATTCTTGAACACCAAACAATGATGGATTACTTGAACAAAACAAAGCTGTCAACACGTCTCTTAGAAATGCATTGTTTTTTAACTGGACAGCTTAGACATGTATTATACTTTAAGAGACCAGCTAAGAAATCAATTTTGTTTTAAAAACTGAACCCATCTGAAAGTATGAGGTAAGAATACATCATTTTTTTCTTTTTTTTTGAAAATGTCCCCTTTGTTGGTCTTTGGAACTCTGAAATCACTTAAAGGTCCCATATCCTGCTCATTGTTAGGTTCATACTTGTATTTTGTGTTTCTACTAGAACATGTTTACATGCTGTAATGTTAAAAAAAATCCTTTATTTTCCTAATACTGTCTGTCTGAATATACCTGTATTCAACCTCTGTCTGAAACGCTCCGTTTTAGCGCATTTCAATGGAATTGCAACGGAATTGCGTTGCTAGGCAACAGTTTGGGTCAATGTTTACTTCCTGTCAGCTGATGTTATGTACATACACTGCAACAGGAAATGAACTGGAACACATTTAGAATGTTTACATTTAAAACCGTGTAATGGTCTAAATATTGTATATTTGTGACATCACAAATGGACAGAAATCCTGAGGGGTTGTTTCAAACGCACAATTTCTGAATACAGGCTGTGTGTATTTCTCTGTATATTGAGCGTTTTGATAGTTTAACAGTATTTATAAAGCGCTTAAAGCTGCTTTATAATATAAAATACATGAAAATCTCACTTTTTACAATATGGGACCTTTAAAAGGTTAAATGCTTCCCTTGCATGTTCACATAAAACATGGGTGGAGCGCTGTTGGAAATTATATAATAAAATTATAGTTCACTGGTACAAATGAGAATGTTCCCAACCTAACAGGTGCAAAACACCTAACTTTATAAAATGACCTGTGTCATGAGCATGCAAGTTATTTTGAGGCAAGCAAAACACTTGGTTGTCATGCGAGTTTTCCACTTATAAATAGCATTCACATCAACATCCAAGCCATTGAAAATAAAAGGTTTCCTGGTGCCGTTTTTGCATTGTGTCTGAAAGGACCTTCAGTGAGTGAGAGAAGAAGAGATAATTGGAGAGTACTAAAAGAAAGAAATACTCAAGCAGGGGCAAAAAATGATTGAATGAATGAATGAAAACTGAATATGAGCCTAGTTTATACCAGAGATTCACATAAGTTCATGCCAGAGGGGTGAATTATTCAGTTTTCTTTCCTGAGAATTAAAAGTAAAATACAAAGTCGGCCTATTTAACAAAAAATGCTGTTGCAGTGTACTTAGTCAAAATTATACAATTTAGTTGTATTTTATTGATTTCATACAGTGCACAATGGTAGAATGTGATGATGCACAGGGTAAATGTCATGGCCAAAGTCTCCATTGTGTGCACATAGCCTCCTGTAGTGGATATCAGTAGTATTTTATAGCCAGATTCCTTTTCAAGAGGTAGAAAACCCATTTGGCACACTTTGGGTATCCAAGAGTCCTATCCTTACTAAAACCTTTGTAGAATCTATATGCTTTGTGTTATTTATATCTGCTTTGGCACAGTTGTAGTCAAGGAGTTGCTGAATGAATTCAGTGTCATCTATGTGCATGGCATCATTGCTATAATGGTGTTATCCACTGTCTAATCTAGAAAACATTTTAGGCGAGGATAAAAATGTAAATTTTTCCTTCGGTTCATCACAATTTACTCAGGCGTAGTAACAGTCACAATGTTACTGACACAGGGGATGAATTCTCTGAGGTCTTACCTATCCATAGAGACCAAGATCATGCATATAGACCTGGTAGTTGTGGAGCTATTCTTGATTTATTTTGGGTATGTCTGTCTAGGCGAACCACCCATTCCAGCACACTATAGGGTTTAGGAGGATATTTGGCTCTGAATTGACATGGTTTTAAGCAGCAACAAGTTCTAATTTTGTCACTTTTAATCACTGTAAAGCATGCTTAAGCATTTGCATACCGGAGCCAATTATTATGATTTCATAGATTTTTTTCTTTACAACTAATCTCACATGTATGTTTTAATGAGTATGACTCCGACACGCTTTGCCGTTGCCCGACTTTCATGTTATTGCTCTTTCTTGTCTCTCCTTAGATTTCCATTAGCTTTAGCTTCATCTCTGTTTGCCTAACTTTCCCCTCACCTCTCCTTTTTAGTGACTCTTTTCATCGCTCTCCGTGGCACAGCCCAAATCTATGTCTGATAGAACGATTCATGTCAAATTTTTTTCACCTACTTGCTCGCTTGTTGTTGTTGTTTTGATCCCACCCATTGCGTTATATAGGGTCTGCATGCCTGTGTGTGTGTGTGTGTGTGTGCGTGTTTGTGTGTGTGTGTGTGTACAAGTGTGGGTGTACGTGCATGCGCGAGTGTGATCTCCACCTCGCTGTGTTAAGTTAAAAAAGACTCGTCTTCAAAGCTTTGTCAGTTAACAAGATGTATGGGAGTTCACACTGAGGGAAGTTTCTTGAAAGACGCTTATTTCCACCTCATTACGCACGCATTTTCCTATATCTCCCCCCCACTCTCACACACACACACACACACACACACACATGCGCAAAGATCATGAAAGACATCGCTTCCCACACACATGCACATACACACACTTACAGAGACACACTAATAAGGGTCTGATTGAAGTGCTGATGCTTTAGAAAGAGGTGAGCCCCGCGTTTTGAACCCATGAGGGACTCGATCCATCAACTGATGCAGTGACAGGTTCACAGCACGTGCAGAGATGAAGGAGTGTGAGTGTGTGTGTGTGTCTGTGCTTTGTAGTTAGGTGTCCTGCATCACTTAACCAGTGTGAGTCATATGGGAGGGTGGCCCACCCTGAGGATGAATGTATGTGTGTAGATGCAAATATGTCTTTGAGTCTGTATACTGTATGTGTGTATACATTTTTCCAACGAATCTCAATTAATCTTTATTATTCAGGCACCTATACAAGTGTGGACTGTATAGGAAAGCTCCTTGTGTTTGTTTCCTCTCATCTCCACTGTAGAACTGCGTATATCGAGTGTCAAGGGAGAAAGTGTGACTTTATTTGCTCGAATCACTGCAGCGCAACACAACAGATATCAAGGCTAATGGTGGAATGTGACATTCTGTGTAAAATCAATGTGCAGCCGAGTCCGACTGCCTTCGCACAAACAACTAATTGATTCGTCGCGATGAGCCCCCCCTCGTCTGCGAAAACCCAACGGCAGAAAGTTTCAGCAGTTTGATCATCGTCTCTCGAGCGTTTCCGGTGCCACGCCATAGATTTACTGCAGAAATGACTCTAAGGTTGTGCCAATCTCAACCTTTGCTATTGATTATGAGAAACATTTTACTTTGACTTACACCTCCCAAGGATTATCACCGATGTCCATCGCCAATAAACGTCCATAAATGCGTTTAGAAATGAAAAAAAACACTGCTTCAGAACTCATCAGCTTTCTGAAGTTTTCTTCAGTATCAAAGTTATCCAGTGATAGTTGTCTGTACATCCATGGGTACACTGCAAACAGGAACTGCTAATAGCTAATTCAACATACCTTTAATGGTGTCAATTTGGCACAATGTAAAATAAAATATAGGCTAATAAATGGGGCTCAAAAGAGAATACCGGTATCTACCTGTAGTTGGCATTGCAACAACACATTTGATGTCATATTGGTTCCAAATCGGCCTATGTGTCGGTGTTAACGTGTTTCTATCAGATCAGCAAAAATATATTTGACTTCCAATTTTCCAACTTTCAAATTTCACACTAAGTTGATAACAAGAAGAAGAAGACAAAAAGTAAAAGGACAAGTAGCTCTTCAATTAACAATTAACAATTGTAAAAATTAGGGGGATCTATTGGCAGAAATGGAATATAATATTAATGTTTTCTTTAGTGTATAATCAGCTGATAATAAGAATCGTGTTTTCGTTAGCTTAGAATGAGCAGTTTATATCTACAGCGGAACGTGTCCCCTCTTCACGGAGTCTGCCATGTTGCACCGTCATGTTTCTACAGTAGCCCAGAACGGACAAACCAAACTTTTCCTGCTTGGGCCGTACGCCGCCTCTCTCTCTCTTGCTTCACCACTCGTGTTGGCCACTGTAGCTCTCCAACATGCTTGGCCCAAAGGAGAGACTTCAGTTGGTTGCGGTCTCCTCACCTCACTGCTAGAGACCGTCGGATCCTACACACTGGACCGTTTAATCACATGAGAAAATCAACAATTGTGGCTGGTATTAAAAATCTCCGATCAGCGCAGGAAATGTTAAAATCACCCCACCTGTCCTTGAGACATATATCCACTCCCAATGGGCTTATGTGATTTTTTTTTAATTATATTTAACATTGACCTAGTGATTTACAGGTCACAATACACATGGCTCCACTTCAAACTGGCTCTAGCCGACTCTACAACCCGACTGTGGAGACAGTAACACAGTGTCTGTAAAGCAAACATTCAGACAGCAATGATTGATGTCATGCTCAAATCCTCCATTCCAATTTATGACTGAAACTCATACACTAAACATTTTTGCTGGCATGAATAAATGGATATGTGTTGGCTGGTAACAAATCATTATGATAATGACGTACTTGTTTTCCCAGACAGCCACACACACAGGATATAAGATGCCAACATGGCGCACTTCTGTTACCTGGGTCAAACCGATTGAACTGGCTTCCTCTTACATTGGAGAGTCAATGAATGTGACATATTTGGGAAGTTGTGGTGGAGAGAGATTTGACTTCAACTCCAAATTAATATGCCACTCTGTATTCTTCTGTAGTCTGCGATTATCTGACAAAATCATTTCCTCTTCAGATGAGCATCACGGTTTCTCAATCAAAATGAGCCAATTAGCTTTTCTATTTAAATCTATCATTCTATGATTCTCATACAAATGGTCGGATGGAAAGACACTTTTGCTGCCATTTACACACTCAGAACTCCACAATTATCAACTGACAGCTGTCATTTGTCAAGCAAAGTGAAATGAAAAACTTCCTAAGAGCCAGTGTGAACAGGCAGCCACGATTGGCTTTTCATTAGGTATTTGTGTTGCTCAATCTGCTAATGCCCGCATGCTGCTCTCAAGGCTCATCTTGGGACTGCAATTTGGATGAAGACTTGCTGCTGCAGCTTTCCCTTCGTTCATCCCCCCCATCCCTCCACTCCAACTGTCATTATAACCAACATAAAACCCGCTCGAGTAGGTGGAATGGCATTTTTGCTAAGAAAGAAACAAAGCCTTCTGACAGATTTATGTTTTATGGGCTGGACTGGGAGATAATAGCATAGTTTGCCCACAACATTAATACAAAATTATAGATTTTTATGAAGTAGACTCCACCACTTAGATGCCAGCAGACAGTTGACGCCAATAAAGCAGGAAAAAACACTCAGGGACAAAATTCATAATCATATGTTGTTACTTACCTAAAATGAATGGAACATGCGCCTCCTGATGAAGTGTGGATGTCTTTTGGTGGATCCAAAATGCCAATGAAACACAGTTTATTTCAGTGTCAACGGTATTTAAGTGATTGTTTTTTGTACACCCACAGTTACAGTGCACACGGGGACCTCTAGTAGTTAATGCAGCAGGCTTTTCTATGGCACATATTCACCAAAATGTAAACCAACATAGCATACAAAAGGTGGGGATCAGGTATAGCCCGCAGCTAACTCACCAACCCAGTCTCACTCCCAATTGGTCAAACACCGCCAATCGGGCAGGACCCCTTGGCATTGGAAACAAACGCACAGAGGCACCCTTTAGCGACAGTTTGTGACGAACCGGGCTTTCAACTAACTCCAATGTAAACCCACCCGCAGCGTTGTTCGACGGTCGGAGCAAGTGACATAGTATTAATAACATAAAAGTCTGCTAAAAGCAGGAGGGAGGGTGGTGGTGGTGGATGGGTCAAACAAACACAAGACTTTCAACCAGGAGACCGGTGTTTGTGTCCCGTCTGAAACTAAAAGTAACTTTGACTTATTTTGTCACAAACGTCGTTAGTCTTGTGAACCATTGGACCCGTGAGTCACGTGAGTCGTTAGTCATGTGAATCATTATCGTCAATCCGGTAAGTCACGCGAGTTGCTAGTCACCTGAGTCGTTAGCCACGTAAGTCGTGTCAGTGAAGTTAACGTCAACTATGACAGTTTCCTAACCCTATTCTTACTAAGTGGTTGTGTTGCCTAAATCTGACTTCCTGTGAAAACGATTTTGAAAGGACATTATGCATGTAACGAGGGCATCTTGACATGCCGTCCCCGGACCGTCCAAAAGTAACGCAAGAGGGGTACCCCGTGCGTCAGTCTCCAATGCCGGGGGTCACTGACCAGTGGTGGTATTTGACGAGTTGGGAGTGAGAACTCATTGTTGAACTCCATGTCAACATTACACTTACAATTTGCCAGACAATCCAAAGCATGATGCCAAAAGTAGGGCCAAATCTCAAAATGTATTCATCACAAATGGAAATAAGAAAAAGACAAAAGAAATGAGGAAATCCATTAATGAGTTTTGTCTTATTTTATGAATATATCTTTGGTGTGGCTTGAGAGATGTGTTCGTCCAACATGTTCTTACTCCCAACTTGTCACATGTGGATGCTTGGTCACGACCAAGCGGCAACATCCGGTGCCAAGATATGAAGCCAAAGTGGAAGTGCCAGAAAGTGCAGTTTTTAAAATGGCCACTTGACGCAAGTCAATCCTCATAGATCCCCACGTTAAAATGCTTAACTTTAGAGCAGATATAAACATTTTTAACTTAACATATGTCAACGTTGAGTTTGTGGGTGAAAGTCCTGTGTTTGACCTATCCTGACGTCCTCCCTGAGCAGACTTCTCGCTCTTTATACTACATCACCTGACTTCCTCCTTTACTCCTGTCGGCCACTATACCAAGGCCCCCAGGAGGAGCTCCGGGCTTTGAAGCAACTTTTCGTAGTGGCCAATCGGTGATACTAGAACTTCCGTGTCCGTCATGTGATGCCATTGTACCCAAAAATACTTTTCACATTGACTTACATAGGGAAAGAGACGTCTGTAACTCAGCAGATACATTTTTTTTTTAGGTAAATCAACATCCCAGTACGAAGACTTGAATAGCCCTTATTTAAATCATGAAGACCTAAAAGTTGTAACATGCACAAATCGCCAAAGACAGAATTATTTACCTGCCTCTGTTCATGTGAATGAGACCCAGACTGAGGCTGGAGCGAGAGCTGGGAGGCGGAGTTAACGGAATATGTTAATGTTATTATAGTTAGATCTACTCCTGCTCTAGATGGGCAGTGATATTATATATTTTTTTAACTTTATTTCTCATTTGCCAATTCAAGCAAAGCATTAATTGGCAATGAAAATCTTTGGTCTCAGATTCCTTCAACAATGCTCATAAAATATGTATATATAAAAGGGGAAATCACATAAGTAAAAGTAAAAGCAAAATGATAATCTAAGGCATAAAATAGTGCAGTTGAAATACATATAAACACAAGTAATTACTGTATATAAAACGCCAAGGGCCGTGACAAAGCGCTGGTATGTGACGAGTTGGAATGAGAATGTGTTCTGACTCCACAAGGTTTAGAGTGACAAGGGTAAAAAAAAAAATCAGGACAGTGTGGAGATGAATAAGCAGAAGAACAAAGGCAGGCAGGGACTTGAGGATTACAACTTCATCCCTTCCCATGATGCATTGACTGAGCCCAGAGTCAAACCTTTAATTGAACGGTTCCACTGAGAAACAGCTGTGTTGGTAACACTTCTCACTGAAAAGCCACTGCACTGCTGGATTCCCCCCGCAGTGTCCATATTGGGTAATTGTCTAATTAACAGCCAACTAATGTCATCTCCCATTTCCTCTCTCTCTCTCTTTCCCTCTTATTGGCTGCTATTATGCATTCCTGCGAGGTAAAAACCACTCTCTGCTAAGCTAATTGAAATGTGTGGACTTGCGGTAAAAAGGGGGACAAGCATTCAATGGTCTTAAAGCTGAAATCAATTATTGTTATTGCTATGACAGAGAGAGAGAGGGAGGGAGGGAGAGAAAGACAGGTTCCATTAAAAATTCAGAGGTACCTGTGCACTTGGGTAATGGCTGCAGACAGAGCTGTCCAGCGTCTTCCATTGCAGCCATTGTTGAGCTGTCACAGCAAGGAAGTTTGTGGATATTGAAAGAAGGAGAAAACACTTCTTATGAGATACACTGAGATCCGCTTGAGTGACAGGACATGTCTCACCAGTATGTGACACAAACCTACGAGAGATCTCCAGGCACTGGGGTTTCACATTCATAACAAAGTGACAGCACACGGACCTGCACCGAGAGACGTGCACGGTCAACCAAAATGGGTAGGCTATGTCATAGAGTTCAGAGAATCTACTGGCAATAAGCCAATGTTTTCAACTTTCCTTATTATCTTGTTTTGTTCCTCACCCTGTTGATGAGACAATAGGAGACTTCAGTAAAAAGCCATTTACTGCAGTTCAGATATTTACAATTGAATGACTTTAAAGGGACTCTCTGCAAGAATCATAAATTGCTTGTTATATTGCTTGGGGGGTGGCAGTAGCTCAGTCCATAGGGACTTGGCTTGGGAACTGGAGGGTTGCTAGTTCAAGCCCCCGCATGGACCAAGTACTGAGTGTGAACTGGTCGCTGGAGAGATGCCAGTTTGTCTCTTGGGCACTGCCGAGGTACCCTTGAGCAAGGCACAAAACCCCCAACTGCTCGGGGCACCTGTCAGGGGCAGCCCCTCACTCTGACATCTCTCCATTAATGCATGTAGGTCCTGTTTGTGTATGTGTGTGTATTTCGGGCCTGTGTGTACTGTGTAATATGTAAAATATAACAGAGTGAAAGAATTTCATTTAATATTATTATTATTATTATTATTAATAGAGTGCCTTTCTTCTTCTTCTGATAATAATAATAATAATAAATTGGACTTATATAGCGCCTTATATGGACTGTATGTAAGTTCTTACATGTATAAACGTGTTTTAATAGTTTTTTATTGCCAATGTGTAAAAGATTGTAACCTAACCTAAAAAATTGGACCTTCTGCAACTTTCTTGGTTTCCTATATCTTTTTTTCAACCTGCAAAACCGTCTCTGTCTGATCAGGGCCCTGCACTACTCATTAATTTCATTACTGTAATGTCTTACTAACGTGTTACTATTATGGAAAAATGTTGAAATGAATTAAGGCAGGCTATTAAATTTCCTTGTTTGTGAACCAGATTACCACGTACACTTCATACCAAACGTTCCCTGCAGTACCAGCACCATGTGCACGAGCATCTTTAGTATGGGTGGATATTTCCAGTGGGAGTAAAACTCCCTGAAGCCTAAAAACTGTTGTTACATTCTTTCTTTCTATTTCACCCTCTTTTTCTGCTCGCTCGTTCTGTCCCCCCTCACAGAAGCAGACACACAAAGTCATTCATGCACAGTGTTGTTCAGTCTTCCCGCGGGCGAGAAACCTCCCTCCTCACTAGAAAGGGACACAGAGGTACTGAGATAAGGGGGAGTTTAGGGGTTAGGGGAATACCCGTGTGTGTGTGTGAGTGTGTGTGTCAGTAGTCCATTACACTGAAGAGAAAAAAAAAGTGTATATGTGTGGGAGAGAGAGAGAGCGAGTGGGAGAGATGGAGAAATGTCAGCTCCCCTGAACCATTCCCCAGACCGAGCTGAGGCGAGGTCCAGGATCCACCGGGGTTAATGAATCACGATCTGATTCACATAGAAAAGACAAAAGGATGAGAGGGCACTGCTCAGTCTGCTAGTGCCCACATGCAGCTGTCTTCTGACTCCTCTTGCTATTGAAATTCGGATGACGACATGTTGGTGCACCTTTTAACTCCTCTTCCTATCTCCTCATGACTTGAAAACAATAGCAGTTTGTGTTATTAGTATTAGCTACATCGTTACTGAATCACACAGAAATACAGCAACAAGAAAATAAGACTACATGTCAGAAACGTTACTAAAACAATACATGACAAACAAAAAAACGGTCTCCTGGTTAAACGTTGTGTGTTTTTTGGAGCTTGTTGCGAAGGAGGTTAAATAACCGCTCCTAACTTATGCTTAATTTTGGCAAGGAAAAACTGGCATGGCCATTTCAAAGGGGTCCCTTTGACCTCTGACCTCAAGATATGTGAATGAAAATGGGTTCTATGGGTACCCACGAGTCTCCCCTTTACAGATATGCCCACTTTATGATAATCACATGCACATGTTTGGGGGCAAGTCATAGTCAAGTCAGGACACTGACACACTGACAGCTGTTGTTGCCTGTTGGGCAGCAGTTTGCTTTATTATGATTTTAGCATGTTTCTTATGCTAAATGCAGTACCTGTGAGGGTTTCTGGACAATATTTGTCATTGTTTTGTGTTGTTAATTGATTTCCAATAATAGATATATACATACATTTGCATAAAGCAAGCATATTTGCCCACTCCCATGTTGATAAGAGTATTAAATACTTGACAAATTTCCTTTTAAGGTACATTTTGAACAGATAAAAAAAATATGTGATTAATTTACGATTGATTGCAATTAACTATGAATAAGCCAGCATGACATGGTTGGTACCAATGGATTCTGTAGGTTTTCTAGTTTATGATACTAGTATCTTCACTCTAGCTCTAAGACTGAGCCCGTTTAGTGTCCGTCTGTAGTTGTTCTCTCAGGTGGTATTCGATGTTGATTGGCACGAACATTTCAAAACACATCATTTTGTTCCTGTTGCTCGCAGATTTGAAAGTTCCTTAGAGATTTTAATAATATTATTTCCTCTCCTGTGTGTTCCTCCTTAATGCCACAGCGCTGTAAACTGCAGTCTTCATGTTAAGGTACGCTCACACATTAGACACATTAGTGCACATGATGGTGCATTGATTTCCAATCGTCAGGAGGGAGAGCAGTTGCTTATCTGGTCCTCCTTTGATAAACTCTAGCCAACTCAGCTTGTACCTCCAGTGGCCACACAGATAAGTAATCAGTTCGTTAGCCAGGCATTATCAGTGCAAGTCCAACCGTCAAGTCGGCGCAGAGTGATGCAGCAAAAAATAGACCTGAAATAATAAATATATAAAAAAATGATTATGGAGTTTGGTGCAGTTTCTCCCCAAAACATGGAAGTATCTTAAAACTATTAAGGACAAAAAAATTAAATTAAATTAAATAAAATAGAATTAAAAAAAAAGTATCACTGAGTTCACACCAAGAGCAAAGCAAACTTTTAAAGTGGCGCGATTACATACAAAGTCAATGCAGAGAGGCGAATAGATGCAAATTCACGCCGGGTGACACGAATTACTCAAAGTTCGTGTGTTTGCGGGTGAAAGCCTATCAGCGTTGAGATTCTCCACCTGTCGTCACGGACGTCCTGACGTTAAATCAAAAAAATATTGTAGCCGTTCATATCTGTACAGAGCCCAGACCAAACTCTGTGTATAAATCTGTGTATAAACCACTGACTGTCTATGGTAGAAACAGCAACGTCGGTACCGTATTTTTATTCCTAAATGACTTTTTGTTGAGTGTTAATGGAGCAGCCACAATGTTAGCATAGCCTGGCACTGATCGATCCAAACTCCATTCAGAAAACAAGCATTTTAAAAGTTGTTTGTTGGTCGTCTTGCAGACAGACCTGAGAAAGCATGAATTCAGACTTCTCACAAATCTGCATTATTATGTAGTTATTTTGGCATAATTTTTATCTGTTTATTACAATTAACTCACAGCACAATCTGGCGATGATACTGGCGGTCCAACTAGCACGAGTAAAGCGAGGCGAAAATTTGCTTCGCTCGTGTTCTGAACACAACTTAAGAAAGGAGTCACATTGATGTTTTGGGCCGTAAAACCAAAACCATGAGCTGAAGGACACTAAAAGGCTCTATAGAGTTGGTAATATAAAAAAAATATCGCTCAGTGCAGCTTTAAAGCTTGATTAACTTGTTATTAATGAATTTGAAATGAACAGTCTTGACATACAATTTTACAGCCAGTGTTTGCGCTTGTTTTTGGTGATTTCATTTAGAGATTAGTTTGGAGGTTTATTCTTTACAACAGCCGGTAAGAAACCAGCTCCTCATTCACAGGTTTGTTCTTTTTATTCCTGCATTTTTCTGACTCTCCTTCATTCCACTGTACTTGAATGAGATCTCTATCACACCATCTCAAGGCCCCTCATGCTGCAGTTGGGTTCAGAATAGGCGTGAAAATGAAAGTCATTGTTGATGAATACAGGAATACCGAGAAATCCAATTATCATGTAAACATAGAATGGACAGAAGAAGAAATAAGAAAAAGTGAAGTCTTCTCAACGGAGCAAACTAAAGGCTGCTGACCCCCAGGCACTCATGCTAACGTCACCATGGTTACCACTGCTGATGAGTTTAGAGTGCTGCAGGGATAACATATTTCTGTAGGCCGACCAGGAAGTTAACATTGCTCTGGTTCTCTCGACAAAAAGCAAATGGGAGTGTTCCGTTGGATTTTGGATTATTGCAGAAAATAAACTCTGTGGCCAACATTTTTATGATCTTTACATGTTTTGTTCAGCAAGATAATCTTCACAAATAAACACCACAAACACCAGCTGGGAGGAGGCCACGGGGAAGACCCAGGACTAGGTGGAGAGATTATATCTCCACACTGGCCTGGGAACGCCTCGGGATCCCCCAGTCAGAGCTGGTTAATGTGGCCCGGGAAAGGGAAGTTTGGGGTCCCCTGCTGGATCTGTTGCCCCCGCGACCCGACCCCGGACACAGCAATAAGTTCATTATTTATAAGTTGAAACACTAAGTCAGCTGTAGACTGGTAAGTTTAAACGTCTGGATTCATTATGACTATGCCAATCTTGCTACTGTTCATTTTCTGAAAGCTTTTAAGATCAGTTACTTGAAAAGTATGAATGCTGTCATAGTATAAAAGTAGTATTAACTTGATCGAAATGGAAATGTGCTTCTCTTTATCCCTATGAAACAGGTCTGAAGTATTTAGGTTGAAAAGTTTCAGAATACAAATAGTTCCAATGGCATCTAAGAGTAAAAATTGTTGTAAGCATTATGGTTAATCAGTGTTATGATTATAAGAGGATCCTTGGAAAATTTTCTCCCCTGTAAAGGGTCCTTGGGCCCAAACATTTTGAGTACCCCTGGTCTAGAGGAGTTGCACGATTGAATTATTTTATCCCTGTTCAAGTTAGCAAATGGCTAAACCGGAAGTTGGCCAGCTCAGCCAGCAGAAGTCTATGTTAACATTCTGCAAAAGTAGCGCGCAGCAGCGAAATGGCCAACACAAAGTGTTATACATTTATATACTGTTGCTTTACCTGGACTTTAATGACGTTTCTTAGTGAATGTTACTCAGCCAGTTAGAAAGAATCACATTGTTTGTCAATCTGCATTCTTCAGCAGTCTGTAAAGAAACTTCTGCTTGAACTCAATCAACAACAGAGTAACTGACAGTGAAAGAGAACAAAAAGAGTGAAGCCCTTGGGCTGTATTCCATGATAATTCTAAAAGCATACAATGGAGCATTTTTCATTTCAGTGTGTTTCACTTCAGAGCTGGTAAAATATCCAAAAGTACTTAATCTTCAAGTGATGGTTGCTTGTGATTCCCAGGCAGGCTAATTAAAGTTAATCAGTTAATTAAATCCCTGCAGCCATCTGAAAGCAGCCGGACAGATATGTGATGAATCTGCAGCGTCCAAGTTAGAGCGCTGCACAGCTCAGAGCCTTTACGCACGACAAACCACTGTTTTTAGCATTAATCGTGTTCAAATGACATCAGGCTGCTGCAAAAATAACCACTATTTTATTTATGCTTATATTAGGGCTGTCAATCAATTGAAATATTGAATTGCAATTTATCGCACATTTTTTATCTGCTCAAAATGTACCTTAAAGGGAGATTCGTCAGGTATTTAATACTCTTATCAACATGGGAGTGGGCAAATATGCTGCTTTATGCAAATGCATGTATATATTTATTATTGGAAATCAATTAACAACACAAATCAATGACAAATATTGTCCAGAAACCCTCACAGGTACTGCATTTAACATAAAAAAAATATGCTCAAATCATAACATGGCAACCTGCAGCCCCACAGGCAACAACAGCTGTCAGTGTGCTGACTTGACTATGACTTTCCCCAAACTGCATGTGATGATCATAAAGTGGGCATGTCTGTAAAGGGGAGACTCGCGGGTACCCATAGAACCTATTTTCAGTCATATATCTTGAGGTCAGAGGTCAAAGGGACCCCTTTGAAAATGGCCATGCCAGTTTTTCCTCGCCAAAATTTAGCATAAGTTTGGAGTGTTTTTAAGCCTCTTTCACGACAAGTATCATGTATGACATGGTTGGTACCAATGTATTCTTTAAGTTTTTTCTAGTTTCATATGATACCAGTATCGTCACTCTAGCTTTAAAACTGAGCCCGCTACAACCGGAAAAAATCGCAAAATGCGTTAATGCTTCAAAGAAATTAGTGGTGTTAAAACAAATTTGGCATTGTCGGCGTTATTGTGTGATTTCCCCTTTTTACATATTTTATGAGCTTTGTTGAAGGAACCTGAGACCAAAGATTTTCATTGCCAATGACTGCTTTGCTGGAAATGACAAAGTACAAATAAAGAACCTTGAACCACACAAACAAAGTCTGAACACATCAAACTGGTCAGTAGAGACACACTGGACTAGTGTTTGGATTGACATTTGTAGCCTCGCAGCTATATTAAGAGCCCAGTGAACCTCACTGTTGCTGCCAGCTTCCCATCCATCAGCGGGTGGAAGGTGATAGCTAGAAACCTGAGACAGATAACAATGTGCGGCACCGGTGTTCGACCCACGAGCGCTACGTTGTAACGTTTGCCAGATATGTCACTGAAACGAGGATAGGCAGCAATATCAATTAGCTAACATGCTATTAAAGCATTTGCCAGTGAATGCAGCCGATGAGCCAAATGGATCTCACTTCCAAAGCCAATCTGTTTTTATTGTTTCTGTAGCCCTTTGAGTAATTGAAAGGAAATGACTATGCAGAGGAAAGGTATTCTGGAGAGCCTTTGCTGCTAAGTGTTGTCATTTTTCTGATGTTTTGTTCAAACGTCTGGCTTAAAGAAAATCTAATTTCTATGGCCGTGGTAAATAGTGATGAGCTAAGCAGTTCTTTTCAGTGTACTGAATCATTAGAATCCGTTCAGTTAAAAGATTCCTTCAAAAGATTTGTTCACTGAATTGTTCGGTACTTGACCTGAGCTCTGACTGTACTGCACGTAGTCCCACTCACTGAACTGAAACACGAATGACCGTTCAGTTCAGCTCGTAGATCTTGCAGATGCCGTTAGGAGCACCAGAGGACACAGAGGAACATGACTTTTTCAGGTAACCTGTCTCATGTACTACTGTCAGGATATAGCGACCGTTTTATAAAAATAACTTTTTTTAATCATATTTGCTCCAATCTGGCCTACTTCAGCTTTAACTTTATTTAAAGACTAACGTTTCAACACTAACTGCATCTACGTCAGAGTCAAACCGATCTGAGACTCACATCCTCTCAAATAACCTCCCCTAGTTGGGAACTGATTCAGCATAGGCTGGGAAAAATGGGGAGGGAACAATAAGCTGCGTGTAGGCAGGTTAAACAATCATACATCATATAGTAGTGAAAAGAGAGAAGTAGAAGTAAATATATAAATAGCAGTTTCAGTGACAACATCCATGTACATATATCAAAAATAATTTAGTAAGAGTAGTAATAATGACAAAGATAAATACATCAAACATACAAATATCATGACGATCTTAAATATCTTAAATGCCACTAACTAGTGAGAGCTCCTTTCGGTAGTGGGGGAGTGGGCTACAATCAAATGAGATAAAAGAGACATACATGAGGGGATATAAAATATCCCTGATAATATCATCTCCAATTGAAAACAGTAGTAAATAGCCTGCGTCAAGCAATGTGGTTAATTAACGAGTAAGGCTTGGTTCAGGCTATAAAAAACACGTCAGGCTTAGATGTATACATCCATGCTGTTTGAATGCATTCACCGTCGGCTGATTTGACCCAAACATTATAAGTCATAAAAACAAAACAGCCTTTTGTTTTCTCGTGATAAAGACTTAATTATCTTGTTATCTCGAGATAACAAAGTAAATTTTCTCGAGATAACAACATAATTAACTCGTGACCTCGAGATAATGGCGTTACAAAAATGTTTGAATTATGTCCATTTAGGCCTTCCGTAATATAGACTACAACTGTAGTAACAAATATTAAAACAAGGGTATAATTGACATATAATGCAAATAGAAACTATTTACTAATACTGTACATTTAAAAAAAAAAAAAAAAATATAGAACTTAAATGTGCAATCAAAAAGTTGGAATTAAATTGTAAGGGCTCATTTGCATAAAGGACTTTTCATTTTGAACCCAGCAAACATGCGATGTCAGGCGACACAAGATGTTCAGATCATGTCTGTATAACGTCTGTCAGCCCAGACCCACTTTTGTACGTCTGGTGGACATGCAAGTTGGGTTCAATATTTGAACGTCGGGTTAGGGGAATTTTTGGACGTCTGCGGATGTGCAAAATGGGTTCAATATCTAGACGTCTGAGGACGTGCAACTCAGGTTGACATCAATAGTTGAACGTTAAAAAGACCTTTAAAGGTCCCATATTGTGCTCATTTTCAGGTTCATACTTGTATTTTGTGTTTCTACTAGAACATGTTTACATGCTGTAATGTTCAAAAAAAACTTTATTTTCCTCATACTGTCTGGCTGAATATACCTGTATTTACCCTCTGTCTGAAATGCTCCGTTTTAGTGCATTTCAACGGAATTGCAACGGAATTGCGTTGCTAGGCAACAGTTTGGGTCCATGTTTACTTCCTGTCAGTTGATGTTATTTTCATACACTGCAACAGGAAATAAACTGGGAACCATTTAGAATGTTTATGTTTAAAACCATATAATGATCTATGTATTGTGACATCACAAATGGACAGAAATCCTAACGGCTTGTTTCAAACGCACAATCACTGAATACGAGCTGTGTGTATTTCTCCGTAGATTGAGCGTTTTGATAGTTTAACAGTATTTATAAAGCACTTAAACCTGCTTTATAATATAAAAGACATGAAAATAAATCTCACTTTTTACAATATGGGACCTTTAAAAAAAACGTTGCAAAAACTTTCATTCTGGCTCTGTACATCTTTTGGACGGTCGACAGAGGTCGACAGAGACGTTAAATGTATGTCTTTTGGACGTGTCTTTGCTCAGTGGGTAAAGATCAACGGTCAACGGACCCTCGGCTGACCAATCGCGTAACTTCATCATTCAGTCAAACTTTTGCATTTGTCGGGCTGGCCCTCTGCGGTCCAGCCGAAAAACGGGCCGTGTGGCTTCTTTGTCCTTTTGAACCCACCCAGTTGAACTTTGATATTTACTTTTAATGAAAGGCAAATTCAATTGTATTCATCCTTGTGCACTGGAGTGAACAAATAATACAATTTAGTTGAATAAAGGCCACTGGTTGAGTGTTTCAAGCATCAGCAATCACCAATAAAGAGCCTCTGACACAATTGTTTGCTTATTATGAGTCTAATAGGCTGCACACAACACACAGAGTTCGGAGCTCACTCTCTTATTTGAATGTCATTCCTGTTTATTTACCCATAAACCACTTGGGCTGACATTCTAATTTCCCCTCTCCTAACTAGTTCTAAGTGTCTTACTTTAATAGACTATACTGACACAATGCTCTTCATGTGTGTATACATCAATCCCAACTATGTGTGATGATATTTAGAAGAAAACACACACTTCTCCGCAGCACCACGCTCCAGGAACAATCTGCTCTAATGATTTCTGATGTGATTGGATTTCTCTTCATGGCCACTGGGCTATGTGTCCAATTCTGCCTGCCGCTGATTCGGTTTCCAATGTAGACCCTGTAACAATGTAGAGGTTGTGAAGCATTTTGGGTGGCAAATCCTTAGTACCGACCCTCCAACCCAATCCCTTTCCTCTCCCCTTTATTCCATTTCCCATCATGCTCTTCCTTCCCTGTCATGTTCATCTCTCATTTGCCTTTTTATATCTCATCTTTCCTATCCTCTTTCATCATTCATTTCCTTTCCCAGTCTTCCCCTCTCCATTATCTGATTTTGAGATTTTTTGGCAGGGATGATTTATTTCCAATGTCCTCTCCTTTTCTTTCCCTGACCTGCTACAGTAGTCCTTCCTTCCTTTACCGTCATTGTTCCTTTATTGTCCCTCCATTAGGTTTTCCTTTTCTTACCTTACTTTTCCTTGTTGTTACCTCCGCCAAGACCAAAGGCCTAGGAAGGAGGTTATGTTTTCAGCGGCGTTGGTTTGTTGGTTTGTTTGTTTGTTTGTTGGTTTGTTTGTTTGTCTGTTAGCAGGATTACTCCAAAAGTCCGCGATGGATTTCAATGAAATTTGTTGGAGGGGTGGGCTGTGGCACAATGAACAATCCATTAGATTTTGGTGGCGATCTAGATCATGATCCGGATCCAGGAATTTTTTTACGGATTCCGATCAGCCAGAACATTAAGACCTTTGGGTATAACACATGCGCAGTGTAACTGATGACGCGTTAATGATGCATGACCCCGTCTCCTTCTGAGAGCAGAGATACGTGTGTGGATGTGTGTGCTGATGGGATGAGAGACAACGTAGTGTAACATTATACAGACATAACAAGGCTGCTGAATGAGAGAGGCATCCACCAATACGTTACACGGAAACACACCGGGTTAATAACAAGCCGACCACCTCACGGTTCCGCCAGCTGTGAGCTGTGAGCTGTGATCTGTTTTAATGTCATGCGTTAGCGGAGGTCTGCGCTCTCCGAGTGCCATTCTAGTTTTCCAAATGTTTCCTCTCGTTTCTCGCTTCCTTTTGCATCATATTTTTAAATTTTTGACAGGTACATTTTGGATGGATAAAAAATGTAAAATTAATTTGCGATTAATCGCAATTAACAATGGACAAACATGCGATTAATCACGATTAAATATTTTAATCAGTTGACAGTTCTAATATATATATATATATATATATATATATATAGGTGTGTGTGTATTCACAGTGTTGGACACCATGTCACTAAATCACAGTATTCCATCCCATCATGCCTAAGAGGAGCAAATGATTCATTGGGCCGAGCCTACAAAGACTTGCAGAAGACAGTTATTGGAGAGATAGTGCGATGCATGCCCAAGCTGGTGGATGAATTCAAACCCAGAGCCTCCTTGCTGTGAAGGGACTAACAACTGAGCCAGCATGCCCCCTCTACAATGTTATTAATACAGACAGAATGGGATGGAAAGTGAATACGTTATCATGATTTTCGGGTCCAAGGATGGCTTTGGGAATTGGTATGAACTTTCATGAGAATAAAAATCACTCATGCATAAACCAAAATGTTTTAATTATTGACACAAACTACTGTACGAGTTACATTTTTAATGTCTTCATCAAAGTTGATCATGTTACGAGCTAAACTTGAGCAGATTTCTGATGTCTCTCCTGCCTATTTCCATTCTCGAGCCTACACAATCTATAGTGGAAACTCATACTCATCATACTCTAAAATCACAGCTTCCAACATTATTTCTTCAGTCATATAGGCTTCTTTAACATGAGTGTACATCCACAAAGTTTAGCCCCAGAATAATTGTGGAGGCATCAAGAGCTCAGGAAGCTGGAGTTTTCCAAATTGGATTTATGACCGTTAAAAACGGCATCTCATGCCGCTGTAAATCCCATAAACGTGTACTCAAATCATCTTGAATTATGTATGGCCATATGTCATGTAGTGCCCCGTCTGATGGTGAGGACTATTCGGTAAATGTTGAGACACTCAGAGAGGGAAGATGGGAAGGAGGGATGACATAAAAAAAGTTAAAAGATGCTGATCTTTCTTGCTGTTTTGCCGTCTTTTTGTTCTCCCTGCACATCCTGTTTGTTTCTTTCAAGTCTGTCTCTCATTTCAGTCAGTCAGTCAGTCAACAACCCCAACGCAGTAGACATATTTAATTCAGTAGTGTGAAAAACAGAACACCGAACCAGACAAAATTCAGAAATAGCGTGCAGAACAACCCGTTCTCACTCCCAACTCGTCAAATACCGCCATTTGGTAAGTGCCCCTCGGCATTGGAAACCGACGCACGGAGGTACCCTTTAGCAAAAGTGTGTGAAGGAATGGAAAGGGTTTCAAACCGGGCTTTCAACTAACTCCAATGTAAACCCACCTGCGGCGTTATTCTACGATCAGAGCAAGTGACGTAGTATTATTAGCGTGAGAGTCCATTCAGTGTGGATGGGTCAAACAAATACTAGACTTTCAACCGGGAGACCGGTTTTCGTGTCCCGTGTGAAACTAAAAGTAACGTTGACTTATTTTGTCACTTGACCTGTCTGTATCGTCAGTCCTGAGTCAGTGAAGTTAACGTCAACCATGACTGTTTCCTAACCCTACCCTAAGTGGGTGTGTTGCCTAAATCTAACTTCCCATAAAAACGGAAGTTTATTTTGAAAGGACACTATGCATGTAACGAGCGTATATTGACCCGCCGTCCCTGGTTCGTCCAAAAGTAACGCAAGAGGGGTACCCTGTACGTCGGTCTTCAATTTTGAGGGGCACTGACCAAGCGGCGGTATTTGACGAGTTGAGAAAGAGTGTGTACAGATAACAGCAAGAGGAGGTTGGAGTGGTGGACAGGATGTACAGCAATGAGGGTCGATAGGCCTGATTCACAGCAGACATAAAAGCACAGGTCAAACTGATAACATTAAAAATGTCCGCATTCCATTTAGGTGAGCTAGCGCCAGGGTCCTGGTATTGTGCCGGCTGGCTCACTGTCATGCCTTACTGGGACACTCTCTCTCTCTCTCTGCCATGAGAAAGGTCTATAGCATGAATGGCGAGATTGTGAGCAGTCAGCTGATACAGAAGGTGCTGTCAGCAGGTACCGATCAGCTAATGGCATGCCCAACGCTTATAATTCATTAATTATTTGGTATAGGACTACGTGCAATTTGGGAGCTCCTGGAAGAAGGAGGAATGTCTTAGAGAAGCAGTAGACCGTTTCAATGTAATTGCATTGCTAGGCAACAGCTTGGCTCCATGTTTAATTCCTGTTAGCTGATGTCATTCACATACACTGTAACTTTTCTCATTACTGTCCTCTGCTGTGGAGTATATGCACTAACTATAAAAAACAATATAAAACCTGAATCGTCTTAAGAACATGTCTGCTTTTGTTGGCAGTACACAGTTCAAATGTAGCCTCATTGAGCTGAAGTAATAGAACCAATAAATCTCAGGACATGACTAGACTGATCTGTCCTGTTGAGGGTAATGAATTAGCCTAGCGTGCACGGCAGTTGGATTCTCGCAATGTCACAAGATCACGCAATAATCGCGGCATACATATCACACGGAGATCCATCTCGTTCGGCTTCAAGTAATGCGTTGGTGTCCGGCCAGTGCCAGTGCCAGATCATTCAGCATCCTGTGAGGAGCTACTGGCAGCTATGGGCGTGGCTTAGGTGTGTGTGACGACACGGAGAGGCAACTGTTTGTTCTAAACAACATTAGTGGCTCCTGAAGAGGTTAGCGTAGATGCTGCAATAGCATCAGTTATATCCGATCTGGAGAGTATTTCTTCATTGAAAGAAGAGCAAAGAACGACACTGAACAACACATTCTCGCTTCCAACTCGTCAAATACCGGCGCTTGGTCAGTGCCCCTTGGCATTGGAGACCAACGCACGGGGTACCCCTCTTGCGTTACTTTTGGACAGACCAAGGAAGGCGTGTCAATATACGCTCATTACACATAAAGTGTCCTATCAAAATAAACTTCCATTTTTACAGGAAGTTAGGTTTAGTCAACACAACCACTTAGGTAGGGTTAGGAAACGGTTGTGGTTGACGTTAACTTCACTGACTAGTGACTGCTGTGACTCACGGAGCTCACGGAGCTGACGATACCGACGAGTCACTCGACTAAAGACTGACGTGACAAAATTAGTCAATGTTGCTCTTAGTTTCACACGGGACACGCACACCGGTCTTCTGAGTGCTCTCTCAAGCTATTAATACTACGTCACTTGCTCTGACCGTCGAATAACACCATGGGTGGGTTTACATTGGAGTTGAAAGCTCGGTTCGTCACATAATGTTGCTAAAGGGTGCCTCCGTGCGTCAGTTTCCAATGCCGAGGGGCACTTACTGACGTGTTGGGAGTGAAAACGGGTTGCACTGAAGGCTTTTGTCAATTGAAAAGATGATTTCGCTCTTCTCCCTACTGACTTTGGCATGAGTTTGATTGACAGACCATCCAATCACTTGCCAAGTATTAGTAGTACATGCCCTTTTCCAATGCTTCTCAGATGGTTCTGTGTAACAAACCATCCTGTCAGGTTAGGTAATGAAGGAGACAGCAGCACATTTTCCTTCTTGAATATGAATAGTTTCACTAGTTATGCAGTACCATATCTGTAGGAATATATTTGAGTTTGACTATGGCACAGCAAAGGTCCTGTGGGTGTGGAACTGGGACACTGAACTCAAATGTACTGGCTCAGGACACTAGTTGGGACATAAAAGCAGATGAGGGCTTTTTGCTTTAGCCTCTCCCAAAGTTGTCCCCAGAAGACCACGTAGTTTGGACTGCCAACACAGACTGTAACCCAATTATCTCATTATTTCAATTTGATTTGTTTAGATTTTCCCCTTTTTGTTATGCTATTATGAGTTTACGCTGCCTTTGTGACTCTCTCATGGCTGCATCATTTCCATTTTTCGGTCTGTTGAACTTGAAGCCTTAACAAATTGCATGCTGATCTTTAAATGTCATTGCTAAACCTGTCATTATGTCTTAAAGGCAGCATCACAGCCCAAACCCTCTCCCCTCCATGTCTACCTTTTACCTTTCAGACTAACCTGGATGGTCGACCATCCATTTCCCGTCCCTTCAGCACCGTGCGGAACCACATTCTTTGAAGATGTCATGTTTTAAGTGAGTGAAATCTCTTAAGTTTTCCCTGTATCTCAACTACAGAGTGAACATTGGTCTTCACCGCAACTTCATCTTTGGAAAAATAAAGTTATGTGATGGCAGAACTGACAGTTTACAGCAAAAACAACTAACAGAAAAAAACACATCCAAGGATAAATAGTACAAGTGGAAGCCCCACACTCCAACTGCCTCCTTCCCTCGCATTAGACTGCTCTTCTCTTTTACGGGCCTTTCTGAGTATTACCTCTTTACAGTTAAACCTTTATTTTATCAGCTGAAAAAATGCTTGCCACACATTTTACTACTTATGGCAGAGTGTAGCAACTGATGCATGAGGTATAGAGGCTGTGGATATATAAGCAGGGAGAGGGGTGCATCAGTATATAAAAACAAACCAACCACATCTGGGATAATGCAGTTTGGATTAGCTGACTCAAACAATTGGATACCCATTACAATTTACCATATGCGATGAACTAACTTGGCAAGTGAGCATGGACTTTCACAGTATATTAGTGAGAGGGCTTTTGGACAGAAATCACCAGGGGTCTCATTTATAACCGTTGCGGGAGAATGTGTGCACCTGTATGGAAACTTTGACCCATGCGTACGCAAATTATGGAGGCGGGGGAAACTGGCGACGCAGATGGTGAGGTGGTGAATTGAAGACAGATTGTAGAAATTAAATGATTATACGTGTAATGATGCCGCTCTCATTTAATTTCACTTCATACTTATATATCATAAACATTCAAACCGGCAGTGCTATTTGTGCAAATGAGCTATAACTATTCCTTAAGCACCTTTCAATTGTAAAACATGTAAGCTGACTCAAATCTCAAATCAAATTCTGCTCGATATTTAATCAGCGCTGTCTCACCATCACGTTTTCCACCTCCGGAGCGCAGAGGAGAGGGCCAGACTACCGACACTCGTGGTCAGCTGTGGAGCAGCTGATGAAATTGTCATTATTGGTTGTAGAAATCCAAGATTACATCAAGTAGCATTAAATAATGGCAGAACAGAACGTCGATAGTTTTAATATCTTTTATTACTGTGCATATATAACCACGTACGATTTTAGTTTTCATAAAAATGTTGTGTTTAATATCGCTACAGTGAACATAACTTTATTTATTTATTTACAGATACAGTAGGCTTATACATAGAAAAAAATGAAAACAGCGATCCGATGCAACTATTAGAATGTGTCTCCGCGTTGACACCATGGATTGTACAAAGTGTGTAAATAAAGCCAGTGACAGCTCTCGCACGATGGTTACATTCCATATCCTCATTATCATTATCGGTCCTAATCATAATGCAGGACGAGTTCACCATAAAAGAAACTTAAATAAATAAATAGTGTTCACCAATCAAACTTCCATTTTCAAATGATATTTCAGGGTGGGGGGATATTACTGATTGTTTCGATCATTTTAGCAAGTTGTGAATCGATCAATCTGATTGCTGTAAACATATAAACACTGAAGCGACACTCGTAACAGGCTGCATGATGAATGCACTGGCACTGCGAAGACTACGTGAATGAAAGAATGAGGAGGGAACGAGTGTTCAGGGACCACCTCACCAAAAAGCACCTCCAGTTCTGTGTCAGAAAAAATTCCATTCGTTGGTCTTCCTCTCGGTAGTTGCCATAATTCACCATAAAGATCCATTGATCAGCAGGCTTATTTCTATACAGGAACACTCATGAGGTGCTTTGCATCGACCATTTATGGTTGAATGTGGGTGTGTAGAGGGCGGAATATGAGGCGGATCCACGTCGGACATTTCAAGTTGATTTATGATTTATAAAAGGAAATTGCGCACTGACAGGCGTACACACGGTTTTGAAAAAATCAGAATATTTGGCCAACATTTAGTGTGGATCCTACGCACTGTTTTATGAACGAGGCCCCTGGGCTCTGTATCGGAGTCAATTTTACAAAATCCCAAAATTGATCTTCAGATCTTCTGTTACAAAGACTTTTCCTGGTAGAACTGTCTGCACAAAAGCCTCACAATGAGACAAATGGAAGCAGTATGTCCATCCACATACACTGTCACAAGGCTTAGGGTCTACAGCCAGACTAGCGTCTCTCTGAGGTTGTAATTAGACGCAGCAGTGCTGTGCTCGGAATGGCAATGCTGTTGTTTAGTGGGTAGAATGTTCACCATCTTTGCTTTGCGTGTTTGCATGCTAACATTTGCTAATTAGCACTAAACACAAAGTACAGCTCAGGCTGTTGGGAAAAAATATATTTAGAAAGTATTTAGTCATATATCAAAGTTGCCTGTTGGACAATGTGAAATTTTGACCGAATGGTGGCGCAAGATGAAAAGTCAGGCCCAGGACACACAGGGAACGTCAACAGCACATGGCGGCTGCGTTACCTGTTGATTTTTATTTTGGCGTCCGTGATAACAGGTTAGAGCAGCCACACTGCCCACGCCTCAGCTGCGTCTCTTCTAGAGAATAGAGGTCTCGCCTATTTTTGAGGCGTGGTTCACAGCAACAACAGACAGTGAAAGTGATATATTGACTGTATATTGACATCATACCAGCTACATTACTAGAGTTTCGATGTCTATCTGTAGAATATGTTACAGAGATGAAAAAAAGTACAGACTTATTTTTAAATCAACACTTCCTGCTTTAATTTCAAAATAAAAGCCCTCAAGCATTTTTTCGATGGACAGAATTCCTTCATTTGTTAACACAAGGCTTTTATTCTGAAATATGAGCAGTCACTGCTGTGGAACATGCAGCAACTTAGAGAGCTCCATGAATTGATAAAGTACGTGGTTTAAATCAACACTTCCTGCTTTCATTTCAAAATAAAAGCTCTCAAGTGTTTTTTCTCTGGACAGAATTCTGAAGAGGCTTTGATTCTGAAATTTTGCATGACAGTGTTGTAGAGCATGCAGTGACTTGGAGAGCTCCATGAATGAATATAGTACGGAGTTTTAATTGTCGATTATTACAATTATTTACAAATTACCACACGTTTCTTAACCTTTCTCTGTCTAAAATAAATATAAATGATATTTATAATGAAATGAAATGGCCATTAAAAGGCAAACTCTATGTAAAAAGAAAGGGCTGACAGCAGCAGAAACACAGCAGACACGCAGCTGGTGTGAACAACCAACGCGTAAATCACACAGCCACCACGCCATGCAGCTGCCACGCGCTCCTGACGTTCCCAGTGTGTTTCGGGCGTCAGGGGATCAGCAAAGTCAGTAGGATTCATCCTCTGAGGACCACCAATGTTGTAGAAAATTTGATGGCAATCCATCAGTTTGTGTCCCACAGACCAAACATTTTGGCTTCTTTAAATGTAACCACAATCTTCCCCGAACCTTAACCAAGTATTTCAATTTGGTTGTGGTGATAGAGTTTGATTTGAGGTAGGACATATCGCGACTTACTTAAAATGATGCATCTACGATAGTGCACCTCCTTGGTGTGGCATCATTCAGGCATAGTAAAAATCCTAGAAAGTAGAAGGAAGTTAAAAAAAAAAAAGGATTATACAGTATGGTTTGGGAGAAGGAAAATGAAGGCAAGACGTAGTTGTCACAGGGGAGAAATAAGTGGTGTTCCAGTTAAGTGACGGGATGTGGAGACGCCCACTCAAGACTGGGACCCGTTCGACAACGCACTGGGGATCAAGGAACTGGAATGACAGACGGCGTAAGGAAGAGTTTGACAGGAGGGACTGAGAGGAGGAAAGAAGTGATGGCACAGTTGTGAATCCTCCTACTCAACAGTGGGACCCCGCTGAATACATCAAATGGAAAGGAGGACGATTTGGGAGCAAGGCAACAGATTGGCGTAGTCACATGGACACCGTTTCCCATTACTTCAAAGGGACAGGTTACACATTTATTTATTAATATAATGTGTCACTAGCCAAAAGTATATATCTCAACAAAACAGTTGTTATGTAATGTACTATCTCACGATGTCTAAAAGGGAAAGGGTCTGTCAAAGGAATACAAATAAGATGTTCAAGGTATGCGCCTGTTTTATCAAAGTGCTTCAAGGCAACAGTGTTTTATTCTTGATATTGGTGTAAATCTTGGTAATATCTAACAATGGCAAATACTGCCAATAAAGAGGCAAATTTCCCGTAATACAACCGGTAGCATGGTTTTGTTAGACCCTCTCTGCCAATTAAATGCCCACATTTTTCAAACTCCATGGCTCCAGGGGGTATGTACAGGTCAGGGGCCTATGGTTGGCACGTGCCAAATCTGATTGGCCAACCCATTATCCTAAACTATGATTGGCTATCTGTCTGGTAAGAGGCGGTACCTCAGCTTCAGGTTCAGGTTCAGGTTACTTTATTTGTACCAATTGGTAAATTTCCGCTCCAGTCTTTTCAAAATAAAACAACTTAATTTGGTTTAGGAATAGATTGACTTGGTTAGGGTTAGATAACAAACTACTTAGTTAGGGTTAGGGAAAGATTGACTTGGTTAGGCTTAGGCAACAAAACTACTTAGTTAGGTTTAGGAAGAGATTGATTGGTTTGGGTTAAAATAACTCCGGAAGTGCCGTTACTTAAGTACGTAAGTTACGTGACAAATAAATCAACTTTGACTTGTGGTTTCTCAAAGGACACAAACACAGGTCTGCTGGATTAAAGTCCTGTGTTTTTTGACCCACCCATCCACCTCAACCTCATTCCTAAGCGGTGAATCGATTCCGTGCTGTCACCATCAGAAAAAGAAACGTGAAATTTGTGTTTATCTACACGAATTAGTACATTAACTTTCTTGACTATTTCGTCTATGTCTATTTCGGCTTTCAATCACTCGCGAACTCCGATCAAACGGTCAAATTAGGCAGCGCTGATCAAATATGAATCGATATTATGTTACGTTAATGCCTATTTCTCCCCTCAAATGTTTTCAGAATTCTTCTTGTAGTGCACGGTTTAACTGTAAAATGACAAAGTTTGTGTCGCGGTAGCCATTGTGAAATCTCTTGACGGAACGCCAAACTACCAATAGGAACGCTCTCTCTCTGAAATGACCTGTGATTGGTCAAAGTCTCCCATCACGGGCTACATTTTTTAAAGCCTGAAAACAGAGCCATGAGGAGGTGCAGAAGTCTAGTTTTCTCTCAGAACACTTGAATTACAATATGCTGAAAGGTTATTATGGAATTTTTGCCCAATGATGCCAAAGATATACTGCCTACTGCCACTTTAAAAGACTTACAGTATATCATCTGTTTAATTTTTGCGTGGGAAATATTTTTTGCAACACTTTGCTGTTACAATTGGCACCAGTTACACAGTCCTCTTTAATGGTATATGAATGAGAAAATAAAATTAGAATGATAAGTGTTAGCCCGATGATGTGCCTCTTACTCACATTTCTCATCATTTCCAACAAGTATCTGGAACTCTCTAGATGTCTTCCTTTGTGGCAGAATGATAAGTCACACTTGAGAAGCGGGAGACGACAGAAAGCAGCTCACAGGCACTTCAGTATTTAACGCTGACGCTTGATTTGACATTTCAGTTACTGTGATACATCGGAGGAGGACGAGCGATGGGAGAGCGGAGTGGGGGTGGGGGGAGTCGGGGAGTTGGCTTTCTCTCTGCCGCTCCATCATTGTCACTGCTTTTCTGAAGCATCATATTTTAATATAGCAAATAATCGAATTGTGAAAGTTGTGAAACAGCCAGCACATTAGCGACACTTTTTTTGCAAGCTTGCTGCACACTGCAGTTTCTCAATAATTACCTGCAGAGTGTCTGTATTCCCAGTACTTGTATAGAATGTAAGCGTGTGTTGGTATGTGCATCCTTGTGTGGTTCAGTTATGTGTCTGGAAAGTACATGCCTGCCTGAATATGTGAGTGTTGAAAGGCATTAATGTAGGTTCATTCTGTGTATCTGCATGTGTGTGTGTGTGTGCATGCTCTAATCTCTCTATTTTCTCCGAGGCTGGACAGAAAATGTCAGCAAGTCAAAGCTATTAGAGCGCAGAGCCGACCTTTCATTCATCAAGCTCTACTGTTGTGTGTGTGTGTGTGTGTGTGTGATCTTAAGAGAAAATCCATGCAATTTTGAAGTCAAAAAGACATTATAGAAGTACAAAAAATAAATTATTTCTAAGACGAAATACAGTCCGGATCTCCTAAATGTTACATTAAGCAACTAATTAAAATCCCTCTATTTTAAGAATGCACTCATAATATTCCTCCGCATTAGCACTACACAGCATATTAGATCAACAAAATTTGCAAAATAAAGGTTTGTTGATCTTGCAGCAGTTTTTTGATTTGTTATTATCAGGGCTGTAAAATCGTTAATGCCACCAACTTCTTTAACGCATTAACGCAATTAATCTTCTGGAGGTTTTAGAGGGCTCAGTTTTAAAAGCTAGAATGGAGATTCTGGCATCATATGAAACTATAAAAACTACGGAATTATTTTGGTACCAACCATGTCATACAACCTTGTTGAGAAGGAGGCTAAATATGCTACAAACTTACGCTAAATATTGGCGAGGAAAATCTGTCATGGCCATTTTCAAAGGGGTCCCTTGACCTCTGACCTCAAGATATGTGAATGTAAATGGGTTCTATGGGTACCCACGAGTCTCCTCTTTACAGACATGCCCACTTTATGATAATCACATGCAGTTTGGGGCAAGTCATAGTCAAGTCAGCACACTGACACACTGACAGCTGTTGTTGACCGTTACGCTTGAGTTTGCCATGTAATGATTTTAGCATATTTTTTATGCTAAATGCAGTACCTGTGAGGGTTTCTGGACAATATTTGTTATTGTTTTGTGTTGTTAATTGATTTCTAATAATAAATATGAGAACGTTTGCGCCATGTTGAGATCAGTTGAGGAAAGACCAATGACCTGCGATTGGCCAAAGTCCCCCGCCAGGAGCTAGATTTTTTAAAGCCTGAAAACAGAGCCAAGCGTAGGTGCAAAAATCTAGTTTTCTCTCAGAACACTTGAATTACAATATGCTGAAAGGTTATAATGGATTTTTTGCCCTATAATGCCAAAATCATTACGCCTACCCCTGCTGCTGTAAGCCCATAAACGTCTGTGTGGCGTATATGGAAAATTCAGCGCTTTCAGTGGACTCTTTAATGCTCACTGCACAATCGTCAAGTTGCTGCCACCGGTGTTTTCCAGTCTTTTCAGAAGTAGCCCGTCTAATGTGATTGTCCCCTGTCTGTGCCATCAATGCAATGCTGAATGTGTTTTGTTTTGTCATCACTTACACTGAAGACGACTGCAACCTCTCAGTTGAGTACTCACACACACATTCATTTAGAGCATTTGGGGCAGGACAGATACAGACATATAGGCACATTTGTCTATCATCATCATCACCAGCCCAATGTAAATTTAGAAAAAAAAAAAAAAACAATGGACCGATCAGCCTGTTTTATGGTCTGGTCAGAAAAAAAAAGACAGCTGTGTCGGCCCAAAAGTCATGTCGGCCCACCGGGAAAGTGCCCGCTCTGCCAGATGGCCGGTCCAGCCCTGAGCGTCAGTAAGGGTGAGCCACATAGCAGGCCGAACTCAAAGCTCAAAGTCAAAGTTAAGTACTTAGCTCAGTGCATAATAATTTTAACTGTCACTTTACCTTTCACTTTGGCTCTGATTATTTGGTTAAATCAAACATCAGCTGGCAGTATGAACTAGAGGAGCAAATACGCCATACTTCTAACAACCCACTCCAACGATACTTGGAGTGAGGTGTCATGCAATACCCTGCGTGTAATACAATTCTTCACAAGCGTCTCCATCTTGGGGAATAACACATTAAATCAGTTGTAAGCCTGCTATTAGCATTTTACATGTTAAACCAAAGGCAATGAAGCTATTCAGGATTCTCATTTCATTGAAGCCTGTTTGATTCCCAAAAGTGCCATCTGTATCCCAGGTTGGATTTCTTGGATAACCCAACAAATCTGACATGATTCCTAAAGCCCCTTTTTACTTCCGTTGACATGAATTCCAGCAAATCCCATGTTGAGTCCCACGGGTCCCTTAAACCTGCAAAACACTCACCAACTGATCCCACTTGATTCCCGGCGGAGCCATGTAGATCTTGTGATTTGCTTCCGGCTTCGTTCCTGAAAGCTGAGAGATATGGAATGTCTTTGTTTTAGGAGCAGAAATGCTCTGCATCCTAAGCATTTACCATGTGACTCCCAATTCCAGAGTCAACTGAGTGGAAAACGGCTTTTTAGGTAACACTCAATTGTTTTAGAGGTAAGGAAACTGTTGTTGGTGACAATTGCGTTTGGTGATTTAAGCTCATTCCTCACAGTTTTTCTCATAACCTGACCCGTCAGATGGTTTGTTCTGAGAAACAGTCATTGGAAACTGTTTGGAAATGGGCATGCACTTTCAGGAAATATTGGCAGGTGATTCAACTCGCTCTCACTCCAAACTCGTCAAATACCGCTGTTTGGTCAGCGTCCCTCGGCATCAGAAACCGACACACCCTTTAGCAACAGTAAGTGATGTAAACCAATGTAAACCCACCTACTGCGTTTCTCAACGGCACTCCAAACTCGTCAAATACCGCTGTTTGGTCAGCGTCCCTCGGCATCAGAAACCGACACACCCTTTAGCAACAGTAAGTGATGTAAACCAATGTAAACCCACCTACTGCGTTTCTCAACGGCACTCCAAACTCGTCAAATACCGCTGTTTGGTCAGCGTCCCTCGGCATCAGAAACCGACACACCCTTTAGCAACAGTAAGTGATGTAAACCAATGTAAACCCACCTACTGCGTTTCTCAACGGCACTCCAAACTCGTCAAATACCGCTGTTTGGTCAGCGTCCCTCGGCATCAGAAACCGACACACCCTTTAGCAACAGTAAGTGATGTAAACCAATGTAAACCCACCTACTGCGTTTCTCAACGGCACTCCAAACTCGTCAAATACCGCTGTTTGGTCAGCGTCCCTCGGCATCAGAAACCGACACACCCTTTAGCAACAGTAAGTGATGTAAACCAATGTAAACCCACCTACTGCGTTTCTCAACGGCACTCCAAACTCGTCAAATACCGCTGTTTGGTCAGCGTCCCTCGGCATCAGAAACCGACACACCCTTTAGCAACAGTAAGTGATGTAAACCAATGTAAACCCACCTACTGCGTTTCTCAACGGCACTCCAAACTCGTCAAATACCGCTGTTTGGTCAGCGTCCCTCGGCATCAGAAACCGACACACCCTTTAGCAACAGTAAGTGATGTAAACCAATGTAAACCCACCTACTGCGTTTCTCAACGGCACTCCAAACTCGTCAAATACCGCTGTTTGGTCAGCGTCCCTCGGCATCAGAAACCGACACACCCTTTAGCAACAGTAAGTGATGTAAACCAATGTAAACCCACCTACTGCGTTTCTCAACGGCACTCCAAACTCGTCAAATACCGCTGTTTGGTCAGCGTCCCTCGGCATCAGAAACCGACACACCCTTTAGCAACAGTAAGTGATGTAAACCAATGTAAACCCACCTACTGCGTTTCTCAACAGTCGGAGTAAGAGACGTAGTATTAAAGGTCCCATATTGTAAAAAGGTGAGATTTTCATGTCTTTTATCTTATAAAGCAGGTTTTAGTGCTGTATAAATACTGTTAAACTATCAAAATATACTCAATATATGGAGAAATACACACAGCCCATATTTAGAAATTGTGCATTTGAAAGAAGCCCTCAGGATTTCTGTCCATTTGTGATGTCACAAATATACAATTTTTAGATTACACGGTTTTAAACGTAAACATTCTAAATGTGTCCCCATTTATTTCCTGTTGCAGTGTATGTAAATAACATCAGCTGACAGGAAGTAAACATGGACCCAAACTGTTGCCTAGCAACGCAGTTCCGATGAAATGCACTGAAACGGAGTGTTTCAGACAGAGGGTAAATACAGGTATATTCAGGCAGACAGTATGAGGAAAATAAAGTTTTTTCTTTACATTACAGCATGTAAACATGTTCTAGTATAAACACAAAATACAAGTAAGAACCTGAAAATGAGCATGATATGGGACCTTTAATGGCGTGAGAGTCGGGAGGGGTGGTGGATGGGTCAAACAAACACAAGACTTTCAACCAGTAGTGTGAAACTAAAAGTAACGTTGACTTATTTTGTCACGCCAGTCTTTAGTCACGTGACTTATCGGTATCGTCTGTCCAGTGAGTCATCAGTCACGTGATTTGTTAGTATCATAAGTCCTGTGAGTTGCTAGTCAGTGAAGTCATTGTCAACCATGACAACTAAGTGGTTGTGTTGCCTAAACTTCCTGTGAAAACGAAAGTTTATTTTGAAAGGGCACTATGGATGTAACAAGCGTATATTGACACGCCGTCCTTGGTTGGTTCAAAAGTAACACAAGAGGGGTACCCAATGTGTCGGTCTCCGATGCCGAGGGGCACTGACCAAGCGGCGGTATTTGACGAGTTGGTGGTGAGAATGTGTTGGATTGGATGAACCATCTATCAATCAAACTCTTGCCAGGGCCAGTTGGGAGGAGAGCGAAAACATTGCATCCAGTGCCATTCTTTGCTCTTCTTTCAATGTAGAAATACTCTCCAGTTCTGATATAACTGATGCTATTGCAGCATCCGCTAACCTCTTCAGGAGCCGCCATTGTTGTTTAGAATGAACAGTCACTCCGTGTTGTCTCACACACCCGTAACTGCCAGTGGCTCCCTCATAGGACGCCGATTAGTCCATGCACTGGCTTGCAAAGCGCAAAGACCACGATCATGTGATAAGTGATCCCGTGATTCTTGCGTGAAATCGTGAAAATCCAGCTGCCGTGCAAGTGTAACGGGAAGTCTTTCTTCTGTTACTTCCTCTATACAGTTCATAACGGCCCCCTTAACTTTGTTTTGTACCGCTAATAGCGAGAACAGCCAACAGTCTCTGCGTTGTGACGGTTAACATTACACTCCAACGAAACCACAGACAGCTCTGATGTCGATTGGTTGCTGCCTGGCCTCACCAGCTCTCTCTCTTTCTCTCTCCTGTTTCTCTGACCTATTCATGTCTTTAACCTTGCCTCTTGTTTTACATCTTTTTCTGGAAGTCTCTCCAGATGAATCTCTCTCCCCTCTCTCCTCCTGTCCATATCCGATGTCTGATGCTGTGTGCCATGACTCCAGGTATTTCCATTTTAATTGACGTGTGGTACAGGTGCACGCTGGGGTTAGCGTTGGTGAGAAAGTGTAAATAATGAGCAAATCAACACCTTGTAGCTCTATATACATCAACTCACAGTGTCAGCTGGAGCGGGTTTGTGAGAGACGGTGTAAAAGTTCACCTCTTGTGTATGTTTACTTGCCTGCATTTTGTATTTGCATAAATGTTTCCAGACAAGGTTCGGTATATGTGTAGATTTTATGCATTTAAGCCTGTTTTTTTTTCATGCATGATTTTGAACAGAAGGTGAGTCGATGTGTTTAAAGTAGACGTGATTGATTTTATTCGTTTTTGTGTGGGCGGTTGGATGTCTGCCTATGCGTATGTGCATTTCATTTATTTTTTCCATCTCTTTTCGGGCCAAGATAAAGAAAATTGTTCTCTGAAAGACTTCAGTTGATACTTTAAGAAGGGTTAAATCAATTTCCACAAACTGGGAATCCCAAAAATGGCTTCATTTCAGGCCATATGGTCGCTTTGGGGTCTTCATTACTGTACCTCAATATATTGAGAAACCTGTAATGTGTTATCAGAATGAAAATCAAAGGCCCAAACGATCTAATGATTTCCATTTTGTGTGCCAAGATTCCCACCATTGGTCATTCCCAACCACGAGGGTTCTATAGGTTTTTCTCATTAAAATGTCAATTTCATGTCTTTGCATTACAAGGAGACTTTAACTTCCTAGAAAACCTTCATCTCCTGGAAAAGTGTATGTTGAATGGTATCCTCATGCTGTGCAAGCTAAAAACCCCAAACCAATAAAACCATCACACAACATTCGTGCCTTTCCGGCTCTTCTCTCCAATAAAACTGTTTCTCCACTTGAGTGATGCCGCATTGGTTTGCAAGTCTGTGCCATCTTCTGGCACGGCATCCTGTACAATACATTAAGAAAGTAACAAAACTGTCTCCGTTTCCACCCCCTTGCACATGTCCACCAGTTGTGACCGATTCAACCAGAGACAGATTTTTATCCCTCGTTGGATTAGAATACTTTTTAGAATATTGAAAAAGACAAAAAAAACAATCTGTAATTTACAAAGAAAAAATGGAAGTCTAAAAAATAACTGAATGGCATCACCAAATGGATAATGTGAATAACACGGCAATTTCTTAAGTAATTTCACGTATTATCACTACACATTTTTTTGCTTTCAGCATGTCATTTCACGCCACGGCAATAGTAGACACTCAAAGCAACTCCGGAAGTCAAGTGATGTAGTATAAAGAGTGAGAAAGTCTGCATAGGGAGGAGGGTGGGGTGCATGGATGGGTCGAACAAACAAATGACTTTCACCTACAGACCTCTGTTCATGTCCCAAACCATGATCTTTTCCTAAACCTAACCAAAAAACACACTTTCACCCAAGAAAGTCAAAGTTGATTTATTTGTAACGTAACTTCCGTACTTAAGTTATAGCACTTCCAAAGCTATTTTAACCCAAACCACGATCTTTTCCTGAAGCTATCTAAGTAGTTTTTGTCATGTTACACCACTTATGGTTTTATTTTAACCTAAACCGCAATGTTTTTCCTAAACCTAACTAGGTAGTTTGTTGCCTAAGTTGAACCAAGTCGATCTATTCCTAAACCTAACTAGGTAGTTTGCTGCCTAAGTTGAACCAAGTCGATCTATTCCTAAACCTAACTAAGTAGTTTGTTGCCTAAGTTGAACCAACTCGATCTATTCCTAAACCTAACTAAGTAGTTTTATTTTGAAAAGACTGGAGCAGAAATTGACACGTGCGTCACGTCTTGCTGGACATTCGCAGGAAAACGCACTAGAAACACGTTGTCGAAAGTCGTGCTTAGCGTCACAAGAAAAAAAGGAAAATTTATGTCTATGTACAAGAAACAAATAGATTAAATTTCGTGACAATTTCACAAACTGCCGTGAGACTGTGTTGGTATGTGATGAGTTGGGAGAGAGAATGGGGCATTGAATGACATGAAAAGCATAAAATGTGTAAACATTACACGCAAAATGTCTTTCGCGCCGCACAGGGCCGACACTTAGAGACCGACAGCCATTCATCTCGCTCACATTCACACCTACGGGCAATTTAGAGTCAACAATTAACTTAACCTGCATGTCTTTGGACTGTGGGAGGAAACCTGAGAACCCGGAGAAACCCCACACTAACACGGGAGATCATGCAAACTCCACACAGAAGCCGGATTCGAACCTGCAACCCTCTTGCTATGAGGCAACAGTGCTAACCGCTGCCCCACCGTGCTGCCCCACCGTGCTGACCCACTTTAACCTTTTAATAGCATAAATGAGTGTTTTTCAGCTTAAGTCTTCTGTTAATCATCTCACAAACCCTCAACAAAAAAAAACAACAACAATAGGAACTCCATTAAGCTATTGAGTCAGCATATAGAATCCCTAAGAAATGTTTCCAGCACTTTGTTGAGTCCATGCCAACTAGAATTCAGACTGTTCTGAAGGCTAATAAAGTTGCCACTGAAATGCATAAACCTCCTTCCTGGCAGCCATTACTTTGATTTCAGAGCAGCTGGACCTTTATGGTGCCACAGTTTTGTTCTCCGTAGCTTATTAAAGCCTTGGCTCAGACACATACTCCAGTTACAGTGTGCCAGTTAGCATCCTGTACTCCACTACGCCAAGTATCTTTCACTACTGTACGTCTCTGTGTCTGTGGTTGTGTTTTCCCAAATCATGGTGGGTGTTTTTATTTGGCTGCAGATAGACACAAACCAAGTAAAGCATGTCAGTCAAACACCTGTAATCTACTCCCGAATGTAAGGTGCGTAAAATATGCACACCCACCTTGCCTCACTGCTATTCCAAAACGCCAAATTTAATCATACCTGTGTGTGTCTCTGCCATTTTCATCACTTCTTCCTTAACACAATAAAATGGAAATGTAATCAAACGCATAAGCTGCAATCCAATTGAAATTCTCGGCAGAGCACACATTTCCATATTTTTCCCCCTGCCGTATTCTGATTGTGTACTCACTCACTAAGCACTCCTCAAGCCCGTTCTCCTGTCATTACCTGTTAAAGTGGCTTCAGCGGGTTGCGGATGAATCCTTTCATTTTAACTTGTCATCAGTTATTGAATCACACTCTTGGACTGATGCAAAATCAGAACTCACTTCACATCTTTCTTCACATCACAAAAGGCTTCCTTTTTATGCAGCGTACAAATGCCAAGGTTAACACTGTCAAGGCCAGTGGTTTTTAAGCGCATCAAGGCACAGCAGGGCCAACCGGCACTCATTAGGAAAGAGTGTCAGTCCTTGAATACTATTTTTTTTTTCCAAAGAATGTAAAAAAAAAAAAAAAAAAATCAATCAATCACTGACTCTAATTGATTTGAATATAAGTGCAGATGAAAACAAGAGGTCAATGTCAGGATACTTTGAGGTACTTTTTTATTTTTAATTTTTTATACTAACAGAAATTTACATATCCTTACATCTGATGTTGTTCAAACTTTTATCATTCCTACAATGTTTATACATTTTATAGTGAAAAAGAAAAATCAATTGAAAATTAGAAAAACGATAAAGGAATAAAGAAAGTAATAACAGAGATAAAAAAAAATAACAAGCAAATAAAATAAAGAATAAAAAAAAAAAACAGGAAAAAATAAGTAATATTAAATTAAAAAAAGATATGCTAATATGATGGTGCTCAAACTTATACACACATATATATATATATATATATCTATATACCGTATATAGATATATATACGGTATGTATATACATACCAAGGGAAAAATTATGACAAAAGGAGTGATTAAAACTTAAAAATTCTTTAGACTCTTCACGGCTGAGTCCTTCATCATTGCTTAATTCTGATCCTCGTATTTAATCCATTTATTCGGCCATTGTAAATATTATTGTTCTTGATTTCTGACTCTACTATAGGTTATATAAAAAAGCAGCCGATGCTGTTCTGGAGGTTTGCGGGCCTCTAACAGGTCCGAACGACGGGGAGCGCAGAACTTTCAGCTCAAGAGAAAACAAGAGAAAAAATCCCCGTTAGAGAAATATCCTAATCTCAGTGCAGCGCGGTACGGTGTCGATGCTGGGAGCTGAGGCGAGAGCGGCCGGTACTGGTGGACGGTGCACCTCCAAAATGTCCAGAAACTGCATTTCAAACAGCGGACCTTAATGGCAACATGTTTATCATGTTGGCGGTGTGGCTCCTTGGTGCAGCAGCAGCCAGCAGACGGACGCCTCGCCAGGAGGAGACGGTAAAGAAGAGAGCGAGTGAGAGAGAGTTGGTGTGTTGCGCTGATTTTTGTCTCGTTTATGGTTTGATAAACGGTAAATTCATCTAAACTGGTTTAATCTAAACTGGGTTGAAAAACGATGCAATCTGGTTGCCATGGTAATTAATTACGTCTGACTATTAACTACACCCCCATTCTCTGTTTGAGAAAGAACTAAAAAACAGGAAGTAAAACTGTCTGGAGGGGGGCTTTAAAGGATTAATGATGGTGGACTGTGCTGTACTTCCTCCTCTTCCTTTTTTCATCTTCCTCCTCTTCTTCCGCCTTCTTCTTCTTCTTCCTCCTGACACACGATCTTCTCTGCACATCATTTATCTTCATACTTTACTACATCAGAGCTGCCTTAGGTGTAGGAATGGAATGCAGACATGATGATGTCATTGAAATGCTAAACGGGCCCCACCCAACCCTACAGCTCTTTGTGATTGGTGATTCATCACCAGCTCATCTCACCCTAATGAACCCAGACACTGATTAAAAGCCCCCCCTTCAAACAAAAAAACACCATCCCCTTCCAACCCAATTTCCTCACTTGCGTCGTCACGTCGCAACTACAAAGCGGCTCGCCCTCTCCTCCCCGGCGAGCGTGTTGTTAATATTTGATGGGATGCGCTGCTCCTTACAAATAAAGCACACGCCATCATTGTTTCTGCTGATGTAGGAACTCGGCGGTTGTTTAGATTACGAGAGAGGTGCGAGGGGGCTGATTAAGAAGGTGGCAGATGCAGTTAAGTAAGACATTTGGGGGGTGATATAAATTTGATTCATGCATAATGTGAACTGTTAAAAGGAGAGGAGCGGAGCATGATTAAGAAGGGTGTCGGTGCACTTAAATAAGACAGTTAGAGCACTGGGAATTTCAGTGATAATGTAAATTTGATTTTAATACAACAGGGCTGGATAAGGGACTGACAGGAGGTAGAGGCGGCGAGAGAGACTGATAGGGTAATTAACGGTGTGACGGATATACTTGGCTCAGAAATATAGGTTAGAAGCACATCATTGAGGTATTCAGGACATTGTTGGATGGCGATGAGAGAGGGAGAGCCGGAGACGGAGAGGTGAGGGAGTGCAACGTACTTAACTGAGACATTTAGGTCAATTTTATTTTCACTGCTATAATTAAACATATTTCATACCAGATTCCTTGACAGACTGAGAGGCACATAAGAGCTTTCAAATTGAGCTGATACTCCAAGTTCAAGACTTTCCCCCCCCGGTGGGAAATTTACTAAGCAGCAGACTGATTCTTCACCAAACTAGAGACGTTGCATGAAATATAGACGCATTTATGGCAAGTTAGACGCAATGAGATACAGTTAGATGCAATGAATATTAAGTACACAGAGCTGTGTGACACATTTAAGCGTGAGAATTAAGCACTTTTGCAGCACAAGGGAGAACTTCAGCCTACTTTATTAAGCCTTGATTAAGGAGTCACCTGAAGGGAAATACCACCATTTCATACAAGCAGAGGTGACTGTTTTACTGACTGTAATAAGCAGTCGGCAATTTGAGGGGGGATGCCACGCCCCTTGTTAGCAAAATTACCCAAATGCCCTTGTTAACCTTCAACCCCCTCCCCATATCCATCCGTCTGTTTAGTTGAATATATTAGTCCAGTCTGATCCTTTATCTGACTGAGGTTTGTGCAAGTTAAAATCTATGGCCCCGACCATGGCTCTGAAATATCAGCAGCCTAACCGTGCTGCGTATTGATAAATCCATGGTGCTGTCCGTGGTGCTGAAGTAGCAGATGGATTTGTAATTTAGACTTTTTCTCCGAGTCCCGCCCTTCTGTCAGTTTCGTCTTGGATCTATAATATTCTCTAAACCAAAGATTCTCAAAGTTTTTCCGATTCATTAATTTAAATTATCATAATATAATTTTACAGGTTCGAATCTGGCCCTTCTGTGTGGAGTTTGCATGTTCTCCCCGTGTTAGCGTGTTTTTTTTCCGGGTGCTCAGGTTTCCGCCCACAGTCCAAAGACATGCAGGTTAGGTTCATTGTTGACTCTAAATTGCCCGTAGGTGTGAATGTGAGCGTGTGTAGTTGTCTGTCTCTATGTGTCAGCCCTGTCATAGTCTGGTCACCTGTCCAGGGTGTACCCCCCCACTTTCGCCCAATGTCAGCTGGGATCGGCTCCAGCCCCTGAACAGGATAAGCGGTTGTTACGTGCCTGCAGGGCCAGACAGGCCTGCAGAGCCTTTCTCCTGTGCTGTTCTGCCCCTCCCCCTTGTCTTGCAGGTGCTTCCAGGATTGAGTGTTAATGGAGGTGATTGGAGTCCACCTGTGCAGAGTTTGTCAGCTGCTGATTGGCTCACTCTCATACCATCCAGCCAATCGCCGTCGTGGGCTGCATTTAAAAGAGGCACACTCTGGGCTGCCTCTCTCTCTCTCTCTCTGACTCATTTGTAATGAAGTATTTGACTTGTGAAGACACTTGTTTCCAGTGTGAAATTAAAAGATAAGGTTTGTGGTAAGGAGGTAGAGGGCATAGGTAAGTTTGGGGTACCCTATACATCTTTTGCACGTAGGTTTTTGTCATGTCTAGAAACACTAGGTTTATTGGTTGTTGCCAACCCCTGTATGTTTTGTAAACCGCTGTTTATAGATAATTTAGTCAGCCTTTTGTTTGTTGTGTTTAAAGAAGACAGAGATTTAGTTAGGCCTAGTTTTGATTTGTTGATTTTGATTATTTGGCACAACCATTTTGTCCCTACCTCCACCACATTTGTTAACCTTTAGTTTTCTTTAATAAACCTTTAATTTTTGCACTTCACTTTGACTCTGTTAAATCTTTGGTTGTTGTTCATTTATTGTTCCATTTAGTGGACGTAACAAATGGGGGCTCGTCCGGGATCTTTTTCCCATGAACAACTCAACAACCAAATTGATGATGAGTCACTGTGGTAGTTAGCAATCTGTGTAAAAATGGCATTTAATCTACAGGATTTTGTGAATGGTCCTAATTTGGATAAAGTTGAGAGATGTCGTAAAGATGACTTACTTAGCATTGCGGCACACTTTAACATTGTAGTGTCAAAATATAGTGTTAAAAAAGAGATAAAAGCGAAGTTAATTGAAAAATTGGTTGAATTAAAAGTTCTAGAGGTTCCAGGCAACCCTGATTCCTCTGGTGATGAAAGTTCACATGATACAGGTTCTCTAGAAGAACCAAAGACTCCCAAGGAGGAACGAATTGAATCAACTACTCCTCCGAGGAAATTAGTTGAAGGTGATCCTCCTCCTGCAACATTACCACGTTTTGAGCCTTTCTCTCCAGGCAGTCGAGGTTCTAGCATTGATGCTAAGCTTAAGGTTCGTCTGGCTCGCCTTCAGTTAGAAGAGAAGGAGATGGTGCGCAAGGCAGAGTATGATCATCGATTACAGCTTCGCAAATTAGAACTTGAGGCAGAAGTTAGAATACGGGAGCTTGATGTAGAGGCCATGAGAATCACTTCCAATCGGTTCCTAAAACCTTCATCCGAGGAGGGTGTACCAACACATGATGTTTATAAAACAAGGTTTGATGTAAGTAAGCATATTGCACTCGTGCCACCATTTAGAGAGCCAGAGGTTGATTCTTACTTTGGTGCATTTGAAAGGATTGCTACTGCACTAGATTGGCCCAAGGACATGTGGCATATCTTATTACAGTGTAAGTTAGTAGGTAAAGCACAGGAAGTTGTGTCATCTCTTTCGTTGGAAGACAGTTTGAACTATAAGGTTCTTAAGGAGTCTATTTTGCGTGCCTATGAGCTTGTGCCAGAGGCCTACAGACAGAAGTTCAGGAACCATAGAAAGCTGGCTGGACAGACCTTTGTTGAGTTTGTACGTGAGAAAGGTGTTCTTTTTGATAAGTGGTGTGCAGCCAATGATGTTAAGGATAACTTTGAGTCCCTCCGTCAGTTGATTCTTTTGGAGGACTTTAAGAATTCTCTCTCAGAGAAGATGGTGATGTTCTTAAATGAACAGAAGGTGACCTCAGTGAATAAAGCAGCAGTTCTAGCTGATGAGTTTGTAATGAATGAATGAATGATATAATTAATATTTTTTTTACAAAAGGCTTCGTAGTCCAAGGAATAATATTTCAATTTTTAAATCTACAGTATAATAGTTCATAGATTATGTTCTAATCTAACATATCTGCATATACATGTCTAATATCTTTATAATACATTTGTCTTGTGTTATTGTTTCACATAACTAAGACTATAGAAGTGTAAAAAAAACAATAGGCTATGTCAAATTATCCAGGGGTATACATTAAGGGGGTCCCTGGTATATTCTCTATCTTGTAAGGGGTCCTTGACTCAAAAAGGATTGATATAAACAATATAACTAGGGGGCTTATAAAAAAAATATAGAACCAAAAGAATCATTCATGGGTTGGTTCGCTACAGGTGGACGAAACAAACTGGTTCTGCCCCCCCCCGTTTTTACAATTAACAAATCACAGACCGGGTTTGAATATATATTTTTTCATACATTTGAACATCACGTCGTTGGTTGCAGGCTTTCAGACCTCTGAATTGCCACTCACATCTGTGTATGTAAATGGAATGACAGCTGCTCAGAGACGGCAAGGCTCCCGCTCGGCTCTGATTGGTTGTTTTCCTCCAGTCTGTGAAATCTTGCAGATGCCGTTAGGAGCACCGGAGGACATCGGAGGACACCAGAGGACACCGAGACAAATTATTTTTCTTCAGATTACCTGTCTCATTCACTGCTGTCAAGATATAGTGACCGTTTTATAAAAATATGTTTTTTGAATCATATTTGCTCCAACCTGCCTACCCCAGCTTTAAAGTATAAATGCACTCATACGAGACAGGCGAAGACAGAAACTTAACTTAATTGGTATTTCTGATCCTTTAAAGTCCTTATGTTTTGATTTTTTCATGAGCGAATTTCGAATTCTTCTGACGGCATACATTTTTGTTTGCAGAAAAATGAGACATCCATGTAGAAACTGCAGTCCATATGTTGCTTTCTGCTCTCCATTCTCGTGTTCCCTCTAGGAATCACCATACTCAGAAATGTGTCAACCCTTCACAAAGGGGCTTTAAACATCACAGGTCATCGATCTCTGATCTCTAATGAGCCTAAAGCAGCAGATCCAACCCAATGAACAGCGCGCTGCTTTACTGATGTTTGTCTGAAGGTGTTCAGGATTGTCTGGTTTCATGTTATGCTCGCAGCTCAGATCCGTCTGTTCAGACTCAGAATCTGTAACCCCGTCACGCATTGGCACCAGGTAATCTTTTCAGACCATCGACCCAGCCGAGACTCGGATCAGGATTTCCCTTCCAAATGTCAGGATATATAATGGCCTGATAATCTTATAGTGTGTCCCCAGCCTCAGAAGAAGAGATGAGATGGCCTGCGGGTCAGATAGATAGGTCCTGTTACAGAAATGGTTGGAAGAACTTGTCCAAGGACGCTGACACCTTTGAAACATGTGCATTTATTTACGATGGAGAGGAAAATGCTGCCACTCGTTTTTACTGTTTGAATAAAAAGACAAAGAAACCTAAAACAGTAGAGATTTACAGGAAAGAAATTTTAACAATCTAACTGTGAACTTATTGAGATTCCATTTGAGGTTTAAACTTTTGCTAAACAGTGACCAACAGCGACTTTAAAGTCAACACTTCAGCGGCCGGAGCCCTGAAACGTCTACCTCCAACCAGGGATAAATCCCTGCTCAGGATTACTTTGAAAATAATAAAGGCAAAATAATAAATGAGTGCCCGAAGGAAAAGCTGGTACAGCCTAGCTGGACACTCACCTACCTAGCAGAGGACACTGTTTAAGCACTGAACAGTGGCAAACAATGGACATCCAACAATCCAACTCAGCACGGTGAACACGGGAGACAATCTCCACACAAGAAATACACAACAACCTGTAAACCAATCAACTCTCAGATCCCGGACGAGCCCCATTTGTTACGTTCCCCTCTGTTTAAGGTCCAGGGGATGGAGGGAGTAACAAAATAAATTTGTAAACCCGGGATTGAGAGAACTGGCAACAGGATTGCGTGCAAAAATAATTATACAATTTATTAACAAAATAATGATGAAAAATGTCCAAACACCAACTGAGAACTATTTTCTAACAGAAAGCGTGGGCTAAGTATACAATTAAATAAATAAGGCAATAACCAATGTTAAAGCACTCAAATTAAAGCTACTGCTTACAAAGTGCAGCGAAAAACAACCTGGAGGTACTCAACTTAAACCTACTGCTCCACAGCGGCAGCGAACAATCAGGTAGTAAACAACTTAACACTACTTCCTAACAATATAACAATAAACACACTTAATTCACAAAAGACCATTGCCGACTCCAACACACCCGCCAACCACGACGCCAACCACCACACACAGTATCGAATACTACCGTTTGGCCCACTGGCAACTTCTGCTCCGCTCTCCTGCTCTCTTATACTCTCCGCCCTGATTGCTGATCAGCTGCAGGCTGCGTACCTTCATCCACTGCAGCTGCACAGGAGGGGAGGAGGGCGGCACCTGAGGAGACAGAGTAAGTAGTACAAAAACACAACATACATGCAACACAGCACGGCATGTAACAGTGTCCGTAAGTGGAAAATATAAGATGATGATGAATGCTAAATAGTAGTGTAACAGTTGCACAAGCACAGCAGAGTCACAACGTCAGGAAACCGACTCAGAAATGTCAGTTGGAAAACAAGATGTATGTAAAGTTTGCTAACTTTTGCTAACATTTGCCACCATAAGTGACTAGTCATACCAGACCATGCAAGGCTGTAGTAGCAAGACCCCTTGACTAAGGATTTGAGCAAGAGTGCATTTTAGTGCTTATAAATTAAACTATTTATTTGTGAGAGTAAGAATGTGTTATTTCTTCATCCTATAAAGCAAGGAATCTCTGTATGCGTGTGTCCTTCGCATATCTCGAACATAACTGTTTATCTGATCCCCGAACGGGAACTGCACTCGTCTTTCAAAAGTTACACACTTTAAGTGCCACTCGACAAATAAGCATTGATCAAAAAGTACACTAAAACAAGCTAACATCAAAAGAAAAGCCAAATCCTGTAGCTCTGTATTCCTTCAATCAAAGAAAGCAATAGAAAATATTATGTACACAAAATAATGTGACCCTGTGGAGGTTAATGTGACCCTGTTGAGAGGTCCGCGTCAAAAAGAAAAAATCTTCTTCCGGGTCCTTAACCAAGAGAAAGTACCGATCGAAAGCGGAGCTTATCAGACGCTAGCTGGGCCGGGACCCAACGAGTGGGCTGTGGGAAGATTAAACTGAATCCCTAAATCATTTTTGCTGAAGCAGTTCATGGGTTTTAACGAGAAACAAGTCTAATTTAGTTTGAAGCTACAGGCTGTGTGGCGCTGCCAAACATTTGATGTCCTTGTAATGGCAGATAAACAGCCCAAAACACCATCAGGCTCCCAAAATGGGTCATTTTAACAGCCTTGACATTAGCCTGTAACTATGTCTGCTTGGAAGAAAAAAACAAAAAAGAATCGTCCCAGAGGAAAGGCTGAAATGTGATCTGAAATGTGTCTGACACTGAGGTGAAGGAATATTAAGATTGTATCCGTCATGGGTTCAAGGAGTATGGCCTGTCAGACTGTAATAGCATGCTAACCCCAAAAAGATTACCTCCACTTTCAGGCTGAAACGAAGTCAAATCATTGTCCTCAGTGACTTTCCCAAATCTATGTAATAGAAAAGAAACTGGCCTTTTCTTTCTTCTGATTATTGAGCTTCCACACAATTTATTTCTCCCACTATTGCTATTCCACATCTTTTTGCTGTATCCCTGAAGGCAACTAAGCCAACAACCACAATACTTGACTGCTTTTACTGCAATGAAATTGTTTTGTCATGACTTTTCCCTGGGTGGAATTTTTCCACTAAATATGTGCACATCTGCACTGAGTACACTGACTCATGACCTGTGAGTTTGTCTGAGTTCTCGTCCAAAACTTTCCTTCTTCCCCTCGTGTCACTATTACGCTCATTTTGTTGAGGATCTTTAAACTTTTACTTGCAGATCATTGAATTCCTATTTCCTTCTCACTCGGGTAAAATCTGTTTTTGATAAGCTTGCGCTTTCTGCTATAGTGGTTCTGCACTCCACTTCTCAGAGGTCACCTGTCAATCAAAAGCAATGTTGATTGGCAGGAAGTCGTTTTTGATTCCTTTAAATAAGTCCCTGTTATAAACTCTTGAATTTGAGTTTATGGAGGTAGTGCTCTTTGTTTATGGACAACATATATCATACATGAATGACTGCTTGTGCTAACAACCCAGTTCTTCTTATTTTAATTCCAAACAAATTGGAATACAGAACAAATGTCCCCAAAAAAGACCTATATCAGACACTGGCCCTGTGTCCCAATTCAACAGAAGTCTAATAAGAAAGAAAGCATAGAAGTCATCGTACCTAATAAACAACCAAATAGATTTTGACTGTCTCCAAGACAATCCATGAGCATTTTCTCATGACGCACCCCTTTTGTCATTCCAACGTCTTTCCAAAGCTAAGTTTCGGTAACCAAATGGACTTGGTTTACGGTTGGGAAAGATCAACGTCATCTCATGGGAAGGCGTATAAACAGCATGCCACTTTTAAGGATATTTCGATTGTCATGTCTACGCATCTTAAGCTTCTTGCGTGTCATTTAGGCTAACGTGCCATTCTTATTCCATTTTAAGTGTTTTCGCGTGTCATTTAACACACATGGTTAATGTTGTGAATTCAAACAAAGCTATTTGGTTATGTTTAGGCATCAAAACTACTTGGTTAGGTTTAGGATAAATCGTGGTTTGGGCTAAAATAAGTATGTTAAGGGATACGTAAATTATGTTATGTGCGTAAGTTAAGTAGTCAATGTAAGTAAGTCAACGGTTGACTTTTGGTTTCACGCGGGACCTGAACAGCGGTCTCATTTGTGTTTGTTTGACCCATCCAACCACCCCGTCTTCTTCCCTATGCAGACTTTCTTGGTGTTTATACTATCAAGACACTCAATATATGTAGATTTTAATATTTTTTTTAGTGTGATATACCCCTGGCTCTTTTGTTATTGTTATACTGAATGTGAATTATGTTCTTTTGTTTAATAAAGAAAGAGAGTAGAGATAAGTGGCCAACTAGTGTAAAATAGCATGATGCCATGGGTTGGTTTTCATCCTGGTGAACATGTACACCAAACATACCCCTCTTCCTGACCTGATATCCTCCTAATGAAATGAACAATTAATAAAATACCTGCCAACACACACATTTGATGAGGGGATATTTGCTTCTGAGACTCTAACACCTCATGGAAAACTTCTGTTTAGTTGGGGTATTTCCTATAGAATTCAATACATTCAAGTCTTAATGCAGCCAGCATCTAGTGGCCATTCAAGGCACTGCATCTTAAGGCACTCAATCGTCTTGCACAAAGATAAAACAATGTAACACAAGTCAAGAATTCTTGATTGATGAACTCTTAATTCATAATAATGTATGTTTATGGTCAATGAAAATATCACTACTACTGGAATGGAGGGCTTTGAGTGTTTTGGCCACCATATGCCTCAGCAGCAGTGTACTGGCTCGCCTGTGTACACTACAGCGTCAGAGAATTGGCTCTCCGCCTACAAGCCACGCTTATTGGCTCACAGCCTCACAGCCTCACAGCACAATGGCTCCTTTCTTTTCCCTCACCCTGCTGTCTTATATCATTATCGCCATGTACTGGGGAAAGGTAATGATATGTACATCTATTCAACCTGGGTGACATGCCTCGTAGAGAGCCACCGAGCAGACAATCCCCCTTATCTCCTCACTCGATCGCTTTCTTTCTATCCCCCTCTCTCCCTCAGCAGACATGGGGCATTTGTTTTCTGTCCCCTAACCTACTATGTTTTCTCTAACTATGATTTATAAATAGGGTGCTGCTTAGCATATCAAAAGACACTGAGGAAGGGAGAGAGAGAGAGAGAGAGAGAGAGAGAGAGAGAGAGAGAGAGAGAGAGGCAGAAACAGAGAGAGAAGAAGAGATAAAAGATGTTGGCAAGACAGAGAGGAAGAAGAAGAGACAGTGAGAGTTTATGAACTCAGGTATCAGTGGCACTGTCACTCAGACACTGTGTGTTGATATAATGGATAGCTGTGCTGTGACTGGCTGACTCTTAACTCACTGCTTAAGAGTTTAAGATTTCATTTAAATATTGGTATTCCATGTTATCTACGCATATACTGTATAATTTATAAAGGAATCTTAAAGCTGCAGTAGGTAGAATTGGAGCAAAAATGATTTAAAAGAAATATTTTCACAAAACAGTCACTATATACTGACAGTAGTGTATGGGACAGGTAATCTGAAAAAAATCATGTGTCCTCCGGTGCTCCTAACGGCATCTGCAAGATTTCACAGACCGGAAGAAAACAACCAATCAGAGCCAAGCTGGAGTCTGCTGTCTCTGAGCAGCTGTCAATCACTCGCGAACTCCGATCAAACGGTCAAACTAGTCAGCGCTGATCAAATATGAATCAATATTATGTTACTGTAATGCCTATTTCTCTCCTCAAATGTTTTCAGAAACATCTTGTAGTGTACTGTTAAGCTGTTAAATGAGAAAGTTTGTGACCCCGGCCGCCATGTTGAGATCAGTTGAGGAAATACCAAGCACCGCCCACCAACAGGAGCTAAACAGTACATACATGATACATATAAACATACATTTACATAAATCAAGCATATTTGTCCACTCCCATGTTCATAAGAGTATTACATATTTGACAAATCTCCCTTTAAGGTACATTTTGAACGGATAAAAAAATGTGCGATTAATTTGCGATTAATCGCGATTAAATATTTCAATTGATTGACAGCCCTAGTGAATACATTACTTTAACATGTGTTAAAATAGGATCAATTCACATATGGGTTGATGTGTTTTTTTTACTTTTCACATGCACTTAAAACTCACCTGATACACGCATGTGATTTTTGGATATTTAACATGTGAAATATCACATTTGACATGTTAAAATATGAATGAACTTTTTGGGTAAAGCCTGTAAGGCTGTGCATAGGAGTGATTTAGAACAGCTAACAAGGCGTTTGACACTCGGAGTCATTATGCCTAACAATGCCTCTCAGCTGTTTGTAAATATCTGGAAGCATCTTTTGGGTTACAAACAGACATTTGTCTGTCTCTGTATCTATGTAACTTACATGGCTTCTGTTGACGAGCTGGTGTATTTACACAGAGGATGTTCTTCATAATGATCCGGACAAGGTTTTATCTTTCTTATGGAATGCATAATGTTCCCATGTTTTCCAGGTTAACGGAAAACATGCTATGCTTGTAGGATGTCTCTGTAGCTTTCACATGTCAAATCATTCGCAGGAGAACGCAGATATACAGGACTCCTGCTTTCTGGTCAATATGTGGATACAGCATAATGGAGAGCAAGCATCACACAAGAGTTTTTAGAGTTGTAATTAAGAACAGGGCAGGTGTATTGATCACAATAAAGGGGATCATTTTGTAGAAACAACAGATATCATATTTATTACAAGCTTTTTTAAGCATCCAAACAGCCAGAGAAAGATCAGCAGGACTGCCAATAATAAGTAAGGTAATGTAGGACGAACAAAAACACCCTGTCCTGGATTGTCCCACTTCATCATCATCATCCACTTTTAACCGTTTGTTTAAAGTCAGTTAAAGCTGCAGTAGGCAGAATATTTTTTTGGCATCATTGGGCAAAAATTCCATAATAACCTTTCAGCATATTGTAATTCAAGTGTTCTGAGAGAAAACTAGACTTCTGCACCTCCTCATGGCTCTGTTTTCAGACTTTTGAAAATCTAGCTCCTGAAGGGAGACTTTGGCCAATCACAGGTCATTTCAGAGAGAGAGCGTTCCTATTGGCTGTTCATTCAACGAAGGCAGCTGTCAATCACTCGAGAACTCTGATCAAACGATCAAACTAGGCAGCGCTGATCAAATATGAATCAATATTCTGTTACTGTAATGCCTATTTCTCTCCTCAAATGTTTTCAGAAACATCTTGTAGTGCACTGTTTAGCTGTAAAATGAGAAGGTTTGCTCCGGTTGGTGGGCGGTGCTTGGTATTTCCTCAATTGATCTCAACATGGCTGCCGGGTCACAAACTTTCTCATTTTACAGATAAACCATGCACTACAAGATGTTTTTTTAAAAACATTTTAGGAGAGAAATAGGCATTACAGTGACAAAATATTGATTAATATTTGATCAGCGCTGCCTAGTTTGACCGTTTCATCGGAGTTTGCGAGTGATTGACAGCTGCTCAGAGACGGCAAGGTTCCAGATCAGCTCTGATTGGGTGTTTTCCTCCGGTCTGTGAAATCTTGCAGATGCCGTTAGGAGCACTGGAGGAAACAGAGGAACATTATTTTTTTTTCAGATTACCTGTCTCATGCACTCCTGTTTTATAATTTATTTATTTGTTTAATCATATTTGCTCCAACCTGCCTACCGCAATGTTAAACCTCACTAGGGAAAGCTAAAATAAAACATAAATCCAGAATGACAAAAAGACCCTCCCTGGTCTGGAGAAGCTACAGAGGCAGCCAGGTACTCGGGTATGCTGCCAAAGTCACATAATATTTGTTCTCATTTACATATTGTTTTTCTGTTTCTAGACAACCAAATGAGGAAGAAATATCCTTGTGATTTAATCAGGGCTAAAATGTCACGCAAACTGCTGTGCCGCAGTGGTACACATCTGCTTTTACTCCATGAAATCTCCTCCCACACTTACTGTGGTCACCTATACCTATATTTTTATATGTATATATACATATATATATATATATATATATAT